>ML869536.1:17043-37482 GCA_009831015.1 Picea engelmannii | reverse complement strand
TTGATATCATTCAATCATATTGATACCACAATATCCTTGAATACTATTAACCATTATCATTATGGCATCCCTTTCCATTTCCTCTAGATGTCCATTGGCTTTGTTCAATTTTTAAAGCATTTTTCTTCACTACATTTAGCAATTCCTCGTGAATCATTGTTTGGCCACTCAAGACCACTCAGCTCCCAATTGAATGTTCCATTCACACTCTAGTGAATAAACTTTATTATAATGTCCCTTGAATCCTTTGAACCCTGCTTCCACTATGTACTTTTATAACATATGTGGATTTCTTTCTTTCCTAGGATACTTCAACCATAGTTGCCAATTAATAAGTAGAAACCATTTGAAGTTCTCAGAGTCTAGTCCCTAGAGATGATTTACCCATCCCTATTACTCTCCCATTACTTCTTGATATCCATTTTTTCCTTTTGCAATAAGATTTTCAACTATCAACACATATTTAACTGTAAGGCTATGGAGGCTTACCTTACCTTCTTGTGCCCACTAATGACATTCTTCACTTGTTGGCTTCACCTTTCATGTGATAATATCTATTGATTTAACTTTGCAATCCATTCAGAATCTGTATTCTAATACTGATTTGTATCTACTCTTTTCGATCCCTTTATCAACCTCATTGGTTGGAATTTTCAACATACTGAAATGTTTCATTTATATCATTTTTTCCAACTATCTTAGCATCCACATTGTGGTATGTTTTTCTATTATCACAAGTTATTCATTAACTTTGTCCAACTTTGGAATCCACTTCAGTTTATGGAATTCCTCTCTTTGAAGTATGAATTATATTTACCATTTATAATTATTATCTTGTATGCATTATGCTCCTCTTTATCATTGTACTAGCTTCTTGGGTTCTCAATCCTTCTAGAATAAATATGCACACAATGTATTGCTTCCAATCCATTTTACTGGCACTATCATGAAGTATAGACATCCTTTCTCACTCAGCCTCCACATTTATGATCCATAAATCCTTTTTTTTCAATTTTTTTTTATTAGGACTATTCCATATTGCTCACTAAACCCATATGTCTTATTCCTATGACTTCCTAAAGAAAAAAATGTAAATTTTGAAAATATTCAACTACCTTTTTCCTCATGTATATAGGTTCCATGTTCATCTTCATATCTTCTTTATATCTCTACACTTCCCTCGACAACATTTTATAATCTCAACCAACTCTACAGGTTATTCCTATCTCCCATGTCCATTAGAACATCATATTATAATCCAAAAAATACCCACAAAAATTCATCTAATCCTATTGTTAATAATACTCGGAAACAACACTCACTAATTGAGTGTTCCCCTGCTCATCAGAATACCCTGTTATTTAAAAATTCATCCTCGTTTCATTATTGGAATATTACACTTCCACATGTGCCTCCACACCACTACATATGCATCATCATGAGTATTTGCACTCCTTTCCTTATATTCACATCTGACATGTACCTCTACCATTTGTAAACATTTTTCCAAAATTGACATTGTTTGGAAAACTTTTGCATTGAGCAATTGCATGGTTCACAGAGTCCAAATTCCCTTTTCCCTACAGCTTTGTGAAACAACAAGATGCTTCCTCATATATATTAATACTTCTATCATGTTGTCCTTAGGATACCTTTTCAATGGTTGTACTCATTCCTCTTTCCATGTTTTGAGGTAAAAGTTAAATCCTTCTGAAGTTATCATTTCCACTCAATTGTGATATGCTTTCACTGTTGCAATTTATTTGAGAGACCATTTTATGCCACATGTGGAAGAAAATATGTCAGGAATCAGAATTTGTTTTGTATTGGTCATAGATATAATTTACAATTGTGAGCACATATCAATATTCATATATGGAAATGGATTCTCTAATGAAATTCTATACAAATTTGGAATTGACGACTTTGCACTTCTACACTTTCTCCGAACCTAGAATTTTTAGCCAAGATTGGCTATCTCCCAAATAGAGAAAAAATGGTGAAAACTTCCTCAAGACAAAGTTGTCTAGATTGATGTGTATATAAAATTTGAATAAATAATGTTTTTTGGATTAGTAATCTGGGGTCCCTTTTCCTCCTCCAAAGATATCAAAAATCCCTGAAACGCACCTTGGAGTAGTGGATTTTTCCCTATTTGAGTATCCTCACGCCAACTCCTTTAGAATTCTGATAGAATCCAAAATGGGTATCTTTATTCCTTATTTTTTATTTCTCTATAAAATTTTCACCTCCATCTATGCCCCAGATACTGAGCACAATCCAGACATTTGAAAGTCACTAATTTTCATTTTTAAGAAAAAAATGAAAAAAAAAATTGCTAGTGACCCTCACTGACATTATTGTATTCCTTGTCATTGTAGACACACCCCTTAAATTTTATTTAATTCTGAGTTAATTCTCTTGTTATGTCCAAAACAAGTTTTTGGCTCCATACTTTTTTGGGGGGTAAATTTTCTAGTTTTCCTGACATGGAGATCTAACTAACATGACATGACACATGGTTGTTGATGTCCATATTTGATCCCCTGATTCATCCATGTCATCCTCCTCCTTTCCCTCCATCGATGATCAAATTATTCTTTTCATCGACGATTAATGATTTCCTTTGCATTGACGTTGACGATTTCTGAGAAAGTCACTTCTTCATAGGATTTCACCGAACCCCATAACCAAAACTAGGATGAATCTACGTCATCAATCTCAAAATCAATTGCAATATTGACCGTCAATTCGCTATAATTTCCCATGTTTGCAGATGAATCTCAACCATTGATCACCAAATATAATGTGATATGGACCATCGATTCCCCAACATCACCAAACTTTGTTGAATTGCAAAAAATCCATCAATGATCAAAATTTTCCTTCGATGAACTAACTTTGTAATATTTCATCGAACTCTTATCTCTCCATCAATGATCAATAATTTTCTTCATGGGCGATTTATAGAAAAGTCATACTTTGTAGAATTTTTCTGAACCATGATCGCTCCATCGATGATCAACGATTTTCACCATTGGTGATTTTCAAAAAGGATTGTACTTCGTATAATTTCACTGAACTCCAAAACTTAGAAGCTATTAACCAAATCCTAGATGAATATGAGTCGTCAATCTAAAAAACAAAGTGATGTCGGTTATCGATTCATCATACTTCACTAAATTTTTAGATGAATCTCAATCGTTGATTTCCAATTGATTGCAATCTAGGCCATTGATTCCCCAAAATTCATCGACGAACTGGGAAAATTCCCATACTTTGTAGAATTTCACAAAACCTCGAAATGCTTAGTATCTAGGATGAATCTTGGTCATTGATCTCAAAATCAAATGCGATCTTGGTGGTTGATTCATCAAAATCTATTCCATGACCCTTTCCTTCTTCCACCATGGCACTGCCAATATGGATCCTATCAATCCACATCATTGGTATGTTCCACGTCATCATCTGTATGAAATTTTTCAAAAATCTCGAAAATTATAATTTAAAAAAATTTCATAATTTTTCTGGAATTTTCTTTGGTGCACTTGAAAAATTTAACCAATTCAAAATAAATCTCAGCTATTGATCTCCAAATCGAATTCAATATGGACCATTGATTCTATTAACTCCTCAATCATCATTAAAATACAAAATTGACCTTCTAGGCCAAATTTAACTTTGCAACTTGTAGATTGATTCCATTGATCATCTCCTCAACCATTATCAATGCAAATTTGACCTAAATTTGCTTAGGAATTTGGGGATTTCACTCCAGTTTCACAAATTTCCACAAATCCATCTTATATGAAACTCTACAAAAATGAATTTACCCAATTTTCATTGGTGTTTGTCCCATATGGGTCCAATGTTGAACAAGAAGGTCTGATACCAAATTGTAACCAACCTTTCTACTAAAAAAAAAAAACTAAATGTCTCGTGCATATAAAATTAACTAGGGGGAAACAAGCCCATAATTCTCCTCATGCAACTAACAACATATTTAAAAACATGAATGCAATGATTCAAGAAAATGCAACAACATTGAAATATTCATTTTACTAAACAGAATTAACATAATAAACATAACATAAATGTATCTTTAAATAGTAGAACTAACTCGCTACATGTAGAGGATGTTCCTCCTAACCATAGGCTTATTGTGTAAAAAAATTCTGGATTAAAAATGTGTGTGGATTTTTCTAAAGATATAAATTTGACCCGATTCTTGGCCCGAGAGTCTACCAGGTTCCTTTCTCCTGTGGGAAATCTTACATTGGCCAAAATGAAAGAACCTTTAAAGCCACAATTAAATAGCATATAGTTGATACTTCCCATAACCAAATCTCTAAACCTACTATCGACGGACACTCGTTTAATTCCAAGCATCTTGCTTTCTTGGACCAAAAACAAATCTTGCCCCCCTCCCATCATTACTCCTCCCTTCTCATTCACGAAGCCCTTGAATTTGAAAAACATCCTAATAACTTTAACTGTGAATATGGCTATAAACTTATCCACTCATGGAAACTCACCATTCATCACCTAGACCATTAAACCTTTGACTTTTAGGGTTTCCCTCTAACCTTTCCCAACCAATTGGTTAACCATACCAATCCCCATTTATTTATGTTCCTCTCGTGGCCTCTTATATCATAATCCTATTTTTTCTCACCATTCTACTACGTCCTTATCTTAACCTCTTTGGGATTTATTTTCCCCCCTTTCTTTGAATTCTTTTAATTCTATATGATCCTTTTCTTTCCCATCATTTTCACTTCCTTTATTTATTATATTTCTCTCTTTTTAATCACTCTCTCACATTGATTCTTTCCCTTCTCAAATAGTTCATATCTTTGTCCTTACTTATATTTATTGAATCACCTCTTTATTTTATTCATTACTCTACTCTCTCTTTTATTTAATTAATTCTCTACCACAAAATTCTTGCCATATTCTTCACCTTTATCTTATGTTTAATAATTTTACCTCTTATATTTTAACTAACCTTTAATCTCTTATATTTCAAATACTTTGTATCCTAATACATCACTGTGAATCTCCCCCATCTATTCCCCCCCTATTCTCTCTCTCTCTCTCTCCTTATCTTAATATTTCTCCTCTCTCCAATTTTTGTCTCTAACCCCCACTTTAATTATTCCTCCCTTATCGTTTAGAGGTTTATCCTCCTTTTATTTATTAAATTACCTTATCCTACCTACTTCCCCATCATCCATTCTTTCTCGGAATTTAACACCTACCCAATTCAATTCATTTTCTTAATAATTTCCTAACTTAACACTCGTTAATATCGTTATTAACTTAATACTTGATTAGCATTATTCAATGTTGTATTAGTATGTATTCAATCCTTTATTAATATTCTAAACTAATTATTTTAATAGTCTTTAACATTGATTCAATATTTTCAATCATCTTTTTAACCTAATCTTAACAACCTCTTTATCTCCTCTTTATTTATTACCAAATTCAAACCGCTAGCTCCAAATTGTTTAATACCTAATTCCAACAGCTAACTCCAATTTGTTGATTACCAAATTCCAATGGCTAGTTCCAAATTATTTCCTTTATATTTACAAAACCCTAGCACTCTTTACAACATTTCTTCTTTCTATGTCCCTAATGATGGGTGGAGTGTCCACTCGAAACTTTGGATGTTTATGAAAACTCCACACATAGTTTTAACCCAAAATTTCTTTACACATTATGACTAACTATGGAAACTTGTATTCTCAAATTCATAGGCTTGTTGTTTATTTTCTTTCAACAAGAAGACACCCCCGAGCTGAGTCGATGAGTCCACAAGGAGGATTGACACTCTTCCCCACTATCTGCACTCTTGCCAGCCCAATTCCTAGGTTTCTACTCCAACAACAATTCTAATCCACCAACTCTATTTCATTTGACCTGCATAACCCAAGGAATGGGATCCCCTTTCTTTTCCACATAGTCCCTCGGGCTTTCCCACTTTCTTCCAAGGTTCTAGTGCAAATTTTTGGCCATGAAATAACACAAATGGGGACTCCAGGAATTATCATTTGTTCCTTTCGAGTGCACACAAAAACCTTCTCAAAGATCTTGACCTATTTCCTCAACAGGAAAAATGCAATAACATGCACACAACCTCATTCTTAGATTTTGTTCATAGCTCTCCTAAATTGTGAAACACAAATAAACATGTAAAAAATGTCCCCTCTTCCTACTTGAATTTCCTTCTTCTCCCTTTCTTTCTTGACTCCCACTCTTCCCCAAAAGGATTTCTTAACTCTCACAATTCCCCCATGCTTGCTTGTACTTGCCCCATGCTACCATAACTAGGTGAGTTGACTCCCTCACCCAAACTCTTACATGAATTCAATGATTGAGTGTCTAAAAGTCAAACAAGGATTAGATGGTAATGAAACATTAAATTAGGCAATGACATGGGTTTTTCCTTGGACCCCCTTTAGTCCCCTCTCTTGTGGAATCATATCCCTCCCATCATTATTGTCTCTCTCATATCACAACCAATGACTATTGTTTTTATTAATATTTCATTATACAATTTGCATAGCTCGGCTATCGACCATATTGATCAATACATTCTCTTTGGCCTAATACATATCAACTCACCAACCTAAATAACAGTTGGAAAATTACATTGTGATTTACGAGGATTAAAATTGGGGATGTTACATCAAGTAGATAATATGAATATATTTGAATGATGGAATTATTGGTAATTCATAACTATGAGATCCTTTCATAAGGATATTGTGAATGTAGTGAAAAGATTTATATGCTAAAGTAGTCATGTTTTGATTGACTACAAGAAATATATGTTGGGAGAATAGAGATTATAGAAAGGGATCTCTTGGATATGCCAATGAAATTAAGACATAATGAAGAGGGGGACTATCACCTACACAATCGAACACTAAGTATTATGTGGAACTTCATATATTATCTTGAATTTTATGATGTAATAACTATTGCAAAAGTCGGCTAAAAATAAAGAGATGACTCATAATGTTTGTATGTTTATGTTTATGACATACGAGGATGGTGAATCTAACTAGTAATGGAAAATGGTGACTATTGTAAGCTAGAAAAATCAAGAATAAGGCCATTGTGATTATACTAGAATATTATGTTGGCTCTATTATTGCATATAAAATACTTGGAAAGATGAATCACAAAAGGAACTATTTAGCAAAGAAGGGAATGCTTGAACATGAAAAGGCAAGTTGTTGGAAGAAGGGGCAACTTGAGAGTGTGTCAGAAAATAAAATGAGATAAACTCTTGATTGTGGCAGCCTTGTGAAGAAAATAAATAGTTATATGGATAAGTATTGAATTAAGATTGCATACTTATTTTTGATGTTATGAACATAAATACTTACATCGTGGAGGTGAAAAATTCATGCGAACAAAATAACTGTTGTAAAAAAATGGCTTTACTAAGCCTATTTTTCTTGATGATTTATTGGAACAACAGAAAAATGAAGACATGATTTAATTAATAGGAAACATGAACACCAAGGACGATGTTATTCTGTGCGGGGGTGTAATACCCCCTATGAACATACTTTTAGCACTCTGTAATTTCTCAGGCTGAAGGAGAAATTGACAGAGGTAACCACAAAACCACTTGGAGTCTTGGATCTATCCCTCCAAGACTCAGAGAGGGCTCTCTCTGTCTGATCTAGCTTTGTTTAGATTATAATGTTAGGCTAGTTATGAGGATAGAAAGTTTGTTTTTTTATTTTTTGGTTGAGACAACAAAAGAGGGCCATTGGGCAAAATGGAGTCAAAAGGTTGAAGATGATTACATAAATGAATATCTGAGACCATATGTAACAAGGCAAGGTAATCATATCAATGGATCCTTATAATTTGTGAGATGTAAAAGAAGAATAGATTAGGGTTTAATTCAAATGCAGAGAATTTCTACCTGAATTCTACATTCGAACTTCAGAAGAAAACATAAATATTATTTTAAGCTAGGACATGGTGTTTGGAAAAAATCTTGAACATAATATTCTTATAAACAATAAATAAATATAACATAATGTGAAACCAAATAGAAAACAGATTACATGAAGGAGCACTTCACCACATAAAAATGACACAGGAATCTTGAATCATAAAGTCTTTGTATTCATCCAAAAAGAGTCACTTACAACTTTTTGAACATCTTTACAATAGATGGTTCTTTTTCAATACCATCCTCCCTTCAGGTCCAACCCTTATGTCATATTACATTCCATCTTTTATAACCTCTAATTACATTCAGATCCTACAGAATAGGGGATCAAATCCCTTCTTTAACTTTTTCCATATATTTTTAGAGATACCTAATTAATGTTCTATCAAAATAGAGATTTGGTCTCTTTCAAAATCATAACAAATATCTTGAATTCATTACAATACATTCGATTTTTACCACTGAAAGGGTAAAAATTAGCAATAACTGCCTACTGACTATGATCATCAAATTAGGGAAAATAAAACAAAATCCCAAGGAAAGGGATATACTTTGAATTTCTTCAAAAACCCAATATAATTCGATCTGAACTTGACAACAACATATTGAGGACGAGTGATAACTGGAAAAACGTTCTGGAAGCCTTCGAGATCATTGAAGAATCCATTTTCCTTGATATGAGGAGATCTCTATGTTTTATGTTGATAACAAAAATTTAGGCAACTAACGAGGCCAAAACAAAGTGTATTTAGTTGTTGATTTCCTCATAACGATTTTTGGCAGCTAATTATGGATTTCAAAACGGTTCTTAGCTAGTGAAAACTGTAACTTCTCCCGAATTTAGTCAAAAATGTTTGAGTTTCCCTTCGACCCTACTTCATCTATTATAACCACTTCATTTGAAATCAAGGGAAGCTTCAGCTAGAGTATCAAGCCTGAGGTGATATTTGGGTTTTAGCTTCTTGTGGACAAGCTTGAATCTCAAAACCTTGTTCATGTTCTGCAGTTTATTATTTTGTTTGTAGAGCTTCTTATTCCTGTGTTTTATAGCCTCATATTTGATGGCTAATAGATCCAATGAAAAACCATTTTTGATATATGGATGTCTAAGAGTCTCATTCTCCTTCTTCAGATGTCTCTCTAACAACTTTAACTCAACAATTTCTTCTTTCAGTTTCTGGACCTTGTGTTTTTTGTTGACCTTCTTCTTTGATGGTGTTCTAGCTTCTTCAGGGGTTTCCATTTCTATAGCTGATGGCTCTGCTTCCATTTCTACAACTAAGGGCTTTGAAATAGAATCATAATATGGCAGGTTTAGGACATTTGTTACTGCAGTTTTTCCTTGATCCTTTGCACTTTTTCTAAACTCTAACTTCCTTTTTGTTTTCTGTGATTTTGATGGAGAAACTTTTGTGGCAGTTTCTACAGGTGATAGTGCTCTTCTCTTCCTTTTACTATTTTTCGGGGAGGTTAATTCTTGTGAGGAGATCCTCTTTTCTTTGGTTGAACTTCTTTCCCAAATTCTCCCCAAAACATAAGGAAGTACCAAGATTTGTTCCTTTTCCTGAGCTCTTCTAAGACTATCAACTTGATCAGACAATGATGAAAAAGACTGCTACTAGCTTTCTGAGGCTTGGCCTAAACTTTAGAATCCATCTTGGTAAGACTCTTAAGGAGGTAAAAGGGAATATTTAGAGGTTTCTTACCTATGAAATGGAGGAGCAGTTTGAAGTGGTAGAGCATGGTCCTTTCATATCTCCCCTCACAAGTGATGTAAACCTGAATCATCTTTGGCAATGTTTGTCATTTCTCCTCCAAATAGCTCCTAGGAATATCCTTTTTCTACTTCATGTTTTGATGTTCTTCTTTGAGGAATGATATAAAATTGATTTCCTCGATTGAAGTGGTATTAAACGACCTTTCTCCTTCACCATACATCTATGTGGTTGTTGCAACACTAGACGCATCTATCTGCATCACCACAAGCCAAAGATGAACCTTAAAGCCATCAAAACTCTTGGAAAATGCTTCTGTAATACCCTGATGGTACCCCTGGAGATTTTGGCAGAAACTCTAGCATCCAACCTCTTTGAATAGTTCACAAACCTCAGGGTGTGCCTCAAGGTGTTGGCCCTTGACCAAGTTTTTTGAGTTTCTTGGTCATGTTGACCTATTTTGGGACTTTGACGGCCTGTCAAAGGAGGAGCGCAAGAAGAAGCGGAGATCACGGGATCTCGACCCACTTTTGGGTCCTTTTTGGGTTTTTGGGATTATGTAACGGGATTGGGATGTCAGCCCATGGGTTTACCCATGTTTAGTTCTATTTTGTATGTATATATAGATGTCTAGGCCATATAGAGAGGTAGTGGATGAGATATTTATGTGATGTAGGCTAAGTGCCAAGAGTTGAATCTGTGTGATCAAGGCTTTGTGTATTTTGTGTGAGACTTGCAAAGCTGAGTGCAAGCCCCTGTGAGAGACTGTAGAAGGCTTCGTGTTGTAGCGCAAGGAAGAAGGGTCTAGCGAGCTGCGCAGATATTTTGTCCTGTGCAGAGTAAGGGTTTTGATGACTCTGTGCTTGTAACCGATTGACCTAAGAATATAAAGAAGAAGAGTTGGTGGACGTAACCCCAGGAGAGGGGTGAACCACGTAAACATTGTATTATGATGCTTTGTGCTCGTCTTAATGAGTTTATGTCTTCCTTTGCTAAGTGCTTGGATATAGTTGGATAGATATACTTTCTTTGTGCTTATCATATGTGAGAATGTTAGATCAAATATAGATAGTCATGCTTAGTGCTTGATATGATCATTCTGATCCATTTGTATATGCTAAGTGCTTGAATACTGTAGATTGGTTTGAATACTGCGAAACTCTGTTGTATCAACAAAGTGAATAGTGATTACATATTAGGGAACTGATGGTGCTAAGAGTTGTATTAATTGTTATAATCACATATTTGTGTCCCAGCTAAGGTTGTAGACACTTGAGTCCTGCAACCACCCCTGCCTCTACCTCGGGTGAGAATTCATCTGCTTCACAAGTGTTGCCAAAAGGGTCGGTAGTTAGGGTTTTGTTGGTACATTGTTGTAGCATAGAACTCTGGATCTGCCCCTATGCCAACAAATGGTTCCGTTGTCGGGACCTAAAAATGTGATTGCTGGGAACTGAGAAAGAATAATCGTTGTGCAAAGATCCACCCTGAAACTATGAAATCCCTGTGCGTAGATATGTGCCCTAGCATGCAGTATTCTACTTGACTTATAAAACTCTGTGCTAAAGAAAGAAGGTCAGATCTGAAAGAAAGAAACCCAATCTAAAGAAAGAATATCAGATCTGAGAGAAAGAGGCGAGATCTGAATGCTTGGCACTCTAAGAAAGGTAAGAATAAAAGAGGTAAGATCTGTAAGCTTTGTTCTCTGATAAAGGTAAGAATAGTTAAAAAGTTTTAGATCTGAAAGCTTTGTGCTCTATAAAAGTAAGATAAGTAGAATTTTTTGTTTCTAGAGTATGGATCTAGGTATGATTGATAGATTTTGTCCTGGCTTAAAAACTAGGGCACTAATATATAAAAGAAGGTTTGATATGAATAGATCTGATAAGAATCATGAAAGATATCTTATACCTATGCATAGAAAATATGTTTGGACTAACAAATAGATGCAGGATCCTAGAAAGAATTTGTTGCAGGTTAGCTCATACGATCCTAGCTCACAGTACAGAAGAGGTTGGGGATCATTTAAAATAAAGAGAGGATTAACCCTCTGTTATAGTTGCAGAAGACTGGGACATCTGGCTAAGGAATGCCCTAGAAGAAGACCTAGTTGTCTTTGTTGTAAGGCTATGGACCATGAAGTGTTGGACTGCCCTAGAATGATCGCTAATCTTGAAAGAATGACTCTGAACCAGAAGAACCCTAAGACAGATCTAGAAACTAAGACTACAACAGAATCCCGGAAAGAATCAAAGAAGGTATTAATAAAGATGAAAGACACATTGGATGACCATCGACATGTTAGACTATCAAATATTTTGAAAGACAAAGAATACATTGAAGAAAGAATAGGGGACTTCGACATTGACTGTATTCTAGATGAGGAAACACAAGTGAATATCATGACAGAGAGAACTTGGGAAGCTATAGGAAGGCCTTCTATGATCCCTTCACTAGGATGAATATGGTTATTCAAAGGAAAGTTGGTAAACTTATGTGGGAGACTCGCTCAGATACCTATGAATGTTAATGGAACTTCGACAGAGGAAGACTTAGAGATTATTAAGTTTATTGAAGACAACGCCCCGTTTACCATGCTAATAGGAAAACCTTGGATTGACAGAGCTCAAGCCAGACAAAACGAAGAAGAAGAAGCTTTGGAGCAGAAGAAACAAGACTTAAAATATTTCATGGCTAGAAGGATCGCACAGTTGATTGAAGAACAGGAGAACAGATCGAAGCTATTCATCACTAGAAACATTGATGTCGAAGCTGCAAGAACATTAGGATACCCGCAGAAGAATGAAGTACTTACTCTAGATAAAGAAAAGGTATTACCCCTGAATCCTAGGAAAGAATCTCAACAGTGTGCAGTGACTGTGTTAAAAGATGATAAGAATCGAAATGGAAAAGAGACTACCGAGACAAGGCTCACTGGAAAGAAGGCCAGAAAGCTAAGTAAGAAGAGGGATGAGTTATAGAATATTCTAGAGGGAGCTTCGTAGAAAGAAAATTCACAGAATTGGAGCTTCGTCGGGATATCATAACAATGAGACATGCCACTTCTCCATGGCGAAGTAATATAGCCATTGGGGCTGATATATCTGTTCGACTTATGCCCCAAACAGATAGAAAAGCAATAAAGGTTCTTCATTAGACCGTTGGACTGCACCATAATGGATCGAACAAGAGTTAATAGAGGCTCATAACTATTGCAAATGAATCGTTGCCAAGTTGCCTACTTATCCCTTCACGCCATTCACAGAGAACACTTTTGCTAACTAAGAATTTGAAGCCTGCAGACTGAATGAATTGCATACAGTGATCATTATGCCCTTGCTATTATTCCAGTGTAGTGTCTAAGCCCATCATGACCCCAATAATCTTAATCCTGAGTGCGTAAGTCCGACGAGCTCACCACAGTTGAATAATTAGTGACATAAATTCTCCTCGACTTGATGACAGAGAGAGGAGTGTCTATAGGTATACAAGCATCATCGAGGAGAGGACTGTCAGCCTCTCCATTCACTGCCCACGAAGCTGGACCATCCCGTGAAAGGTGAACTAAGCACAAGGATGACTTAGCGAATGTTAAACTAAGCCTGAGCATCCTACCTACCTATCTACCACCTCTAAGAAGCGCAATCAACCGAGACAGTGTGCCCAGATACTTTGAATATGCATTGGCCACTGCATACCTTCCGAAAGAAGTGCGCGCAGTTCGTGCTGACCAGAATAAGCTCGTAGCGTTGAAGTTTAGTGATTCAACCTCGATGATAGGAAGGTTAATAGCATGCTCTCCCTGCATAAGTATCTGACGAGAACCAAAGGAAATAACTAAAGTATTTCCCCTTAGTCATGGACCCAGAACCTCGCGCAGTCCACCCTACTGAATGTTATGAAGATTCTGCACTTCGGGCAACACCAGGAGGTGAAAGCATGCGTCAAATTAATTTTGTCTTTCTATCATGGAGGTTATTTTTGGTTGAACCGCCACATCACATTGGATCCGACATTGATTAATTAGATCACAGGGCTAAGCATGCAAGGCCCCGACCCACATAATTTCTACCCCGGAAAGACCGCAGATCGTGCTCTTGCCCAGAGGATAAAAGATACTTATGGAGATGTAGAGAAGGGCATGCGAGGCTACAAGGTAGCCTCTATCTAGAGAGACACAGTGCACCTGGCCTATCAACTAATCGCAGGGAAATTTGTTCGCAAGAACCGGCCCACCCAAGTAACTAGATTTGTAGTCGACCTCGCAGGGAAGTGCGCGGAGGGCCTACACATGAATTGGGAGAAGTACTTGGTGAACCAGTTAGAACTGGACTGCAGGGAAGTGCAAGACCAAGGGTATGATTTCCACTTCGGTTGGCTTCTCATATTAATCGTGTTCGTCACATGGGAGATGCCGAAAGGTGTGACCTTCCCGAACATCGAACCCTTTGAACCACTGGACGCAAAGTTTAGTACGTTGTGGTACTCCAACGACATGAAAAAAAAGTGGAAATCAAATTCCATCTTCCACACTTCTTACAACCAGCCGAAGACCTATATCTAGTATGAACCTTGCATAACCCTGAACACACTCCATTGGTTTAGTCCATTGATGAAATTCAACGCAGACAGCCATTTCATCTATATCACAGTGCGCGTTGACGAGCATAAACAACAGCTGCAGTGATACTACAAGTTGACGGAGGAGGATTTAGAGGAAATCACCAAGGAATGGTCGGTAGACCTCCTCATCCTAGTAGACCCCATGGAGCTATCTGATATCGACAGTCCAGAAGCAATGCACAATACACCTGGACCGAGCAAAACCAAGAAGAATGAAGAAACCCAAGATGTCCATAGTACCTCGGCGAGGACTGCTTCTATCTCACTTGATCAAGGAGGTGATGGAAAAGAGATATATGGCATGGAAGTGGAACAGAAGAAAGGCGAAGTCACACCACCTAGAGACGAGGAGGACCCCTCGAAGAAAAGGAAGGTTTCCCCTCCGAAACCTTCCTCAAGAAAGAAATCGAAAGAAACCAGGACTAAGTTTGAGACCACCCTCACCTTGAATGAATTTGACTTCATCGTCGCAAAACTGAATGATGCTTCACTGGAGATAATAGAGAAGCAGGAAGCTAAGTAGGAGGATGTGTTCAGTAAGATCAAGGTTGAACTTCAAGAAGTGTAGCAAGCACTACAGTCTAGCCGCGTAGGTTCTACTGCGCCTCTATCAGTACAAACACCATAAATAGGAGATGAGCCAGCTCAACTCCACCGGATCGCTGATACAGTCAAAGCTCACCTTGGATGAATATAGGAGGAGATAGCGCAAGCCACCCAGGCTTTGGCGCAAGCACAGGAAGACCTTCTAGAGAAGCACAGTATTGTCGAACGCGAGAAGCTTACTCTGCAAGAGAGGTTCAATGAAGAAAAATCCTAGCTACATAAAGAAAAGGAGCAGTTGCTCACAGAGAAACTCAAAGTATAGGAGATGGTCCACAGAGCACTTCGGTCTGTGAAAATCATTGAAGTAAAGGCCGAAGAACGAGTTCTACAACATGTGGAACAACTCAAAGACCTAATCCAGCAGCTCCAACAGGGCATAGCTGACTTGGAGCTCCACATTGTGCCTGAGACCCCTCAAGACGTACAAGACCAAAGGGAAGACACTTCCCGCATCGCAGTTGACATATTAAAATCTCTTTATTCTGAGTGAAAGCAGCTGAGTAACCAAAGCACTCAAACATATGAAAACCTCACTGAGAATCTGGAGTTACAAGCGTTGGAGTTGTAGCTCCACGAAGCGAAGCAGCACGCAGATACATTACAGGCACAGCTGAAGGCCCTATCAGTTGTAGACAAAATGAAGAGGTCTCATCAACAACAAACAACATAGCAACAGATCCATATGCTTCAAAGAAAAGTGATGTAATTCACCCAACAACTTCAACCGATGAAAGATAAGGCATGTCTGTTGTTTACAGAGGTCGAGAGCCAAGGAGAAGAGCTAGAGAAACTCGTCGTCACAACAAAACAATGCCTAGAAAGGCCAATGAACGACGTAGTGATCCAAGATTTCACTTAACAAGAGGTCACAACAAAGTAGCAAGTCAAAGCATCTCAATCCAAGCTCGAGGTGTTTGAGGCAGAATTGATTAGACCGGACTGACTCGGGGCAAGTCATAAGTGCGTTTTGGGGGTCTGTTGGCCCTTGACCAAGTTTTGGGAGTTTCTTGGTCATGTTGACCTATTTTGGGACTTCGATAGCCTATTGAAGGAGGATCACAATACGAATCAGAGATCACGGGATCTCGACCCACTTTTGGGTCCTTTTTGGGTTTTTGGGATTATGTAACGGGATTGGGATGTCGGCCCATGGGTTTAGCCATGTTTATGCCTATTTTGTATGTATATATAGATGTCTAGGCCATATAGAGAGGTAGTAGATGAGATATCTATGTGATGTAGGCTAAGTGCCAAGAGTTGAATCTGTGTGATCAAGGCTTTGTGCATTTTATGTAAGACTTGCAAAGTTGAGTGCAAGTCCCTGTGAGAGACTGTAGAAGGCTTTGTGTTGTAGTGAAAGGAAGAAGGTTCTAGCAAGCTGCACAGATATTTTTTCCTATGTGGATTAAGGGTTTTGATGACTCTGTGCTTGTAACTGATTGACCTAAGAATATAAAGAAGAAGAGTTGGTGGGTGTATCCCTAGGAGAGGGGTGAACCACGTAAACACTATGTTATGATGCTTTGTGCTTGTCTTAATGAGTTTATGTCTTCCTTTGCTAAGTGCTTGGATATAGTTGGATAGATCTACTTTCTTTGTGCTTATCATATGTGAGAATGTTAGATCAGATCTAGATAGTCATGCTTAGTGCTTGATATGCTCACTCTGATCCATTTGTATATGCTAAGTTCTTGAATACTGTAGATTGGTGTGAATACTGTGAATCTCTGTTGTACCAACGAAGTGAATAGTGATTACATATTAGGGAACTGATGGTGCTAAGAATTGTATTAAGTGCTAGAATCATCCATCTTTGTCCCAGCTAAGGTTGTAGACACTTGAGTCCTGCAACCACCCCTGCCTCTACCTCGGGTGAGACTTCATCTACTTCGCAGGTGTTGCTGAAAGGGCCGATAGTTAGGGTTTTGTTGGTGCGTTGTTGTAGCGTTGAACCCTGGGTCTGCCCCTGTGCCAACACAAGGTATGAAGTATCCTGTAGTTCCTTCCTCAGAAGGGCACCTCCTGTTGATATCTTCATCACCAAAAACTGTTAGCAATTCTTTAAAACTAGATTGATGATAGAGGATTTAGGGTATGTAAAGGAAAGAAGGTGGGCTCAAATGAAGGAAGAGGAAAAAAAATGAGATTTAGGGTAGAGTTAAAGGATGAAAGATTTTGTTAAGCCCTAAATAGTTGATCATTACCCCTTAATTGGGGCATATTACATTAGTAATGTTATTTTATTTATGTCGGCTTTATTCCATTAGTTGTAATTGTACCTCCTAGTCTCCTACATATACCAAGGAGACATTTTAATTTGGAATCATGTTGTATTTGGACAATTATGTGGGGTATAAGGAGGTTTCCCCCTCGAAGAGGATTATTAACTGAAATTATCTCTTGTTCAAGGCATTGAGTACTTATTCTGAGTCTTTTCTATGCTATATTAATATTTGGTTCTTAACATATGGTATCGAATCCCAAGGTATTAGGGTTTTGCTGCTACATCTGAGACAACTAGGAATTTTCAATAGAACGTTTTTTATACAACGTTTCAAAAGGAACTTCTTAAAGGATATTTAGCAGACGAATCAAGGTATGTTGGTTTAACATTTCAGCTCCTAAGGCCTTATACTTTCGGAGATACAGCCTATGTAAGATAGGGTTCTGGAATCATCATGAATTGAGTAATTGCGGAATTTTCTCTATAAAATATTTCCTGTAACGTTTCAAACCCTGAAATCCAGAGAATATTCACAGAAATTAGTAAGGTATCTATGGTAAACAATTCAGATTTTGGGTCATCTTACATTTGTACATACACCCTGTGGAAGATAGGTTATCTAACTAGTCCTATTGACTAGTCTCAAGCAGGTTTTCCGGGTAAAACAATCATAACTTCTTCCTGGAGTATCCAAATTGAGTGAGACTAGTTTCATTGGATAGTGGACTATCTGTAGTATTTTTGGTACAATTTTTAGAATTTTATATCAATTATTGGGTGAGGGGAACGCTATACAAGTGAGATCTCCTAGAAAATCCAAAACACAGCAAGTTGTGGGGAAGTTACCATAAATTCCACTTGGCACATCCAATTTTGATCAGACCTGTGGCATTGCGGAGAAGAAATATCAAAGAACTACAAAAACCAAAATTTCATACCCAGAAGAGCCTAAATTTTGGAGATACAGCATAAGAAAGATTGTCTAGCAAAACCACCTCAAAATCAAGGTTTAAAGTGATACTTGGCCAACATGCCACCAAAAAAGGGAATTTCTACACCAAATAAGCCTCCATACAATCCTACTTGGACTCTTGATGAAGGTGAAGAAATGCGTAGGGACATAAATGATTTACAAAAGAAGACAATAACAAAAGATGAACTACAAGAGATGATGGATTCAACGGAAGCTAAGTTGGAGGCAATAAATACTAAGATGGATGGTTTAAAAGGGGAGATCATGGAAGAATTGAAAATTTTCCTAATCGAGAGGACACCTAAAAGTGAAAATTTATTCCATGAAATTCATGATGAGGACACAAGGAAGATGAATCAAGAATGGAGAAACTCTAACTTTGGGTTGAATAACAACCACTTTCCTAAGATCGATATGAGAAAGTTTGATGGCAAGGAACCAATCACATGGATACTTCATATGGAGCAATTCTTTGATCTACATAATGTGCCACATACACAAAAGTTACGGATTGCTTCTTTATATTTAGAAACCAATCAATTTGTGTGGTATCGATGGCTTTGTTTTCGCAAATCACTCGTCACTCGGACAATTTTGATGGATGAAATGATAGCACACTATGAGGATACAAGAAGAAATACCTTCTTTAGCCAATTGATAAATCTCAAGCAAAAGAGTTCAGTTACAGAGCACATTGAGAACTTCCAAATATTGAATATAAAGGTAATAGATATTCCAGATGAGCACTTGATTGATGTATTCATAGGAACTTTAAGGGATAACATTCAACATGAGTTTCGTCTTTGGGAACCCAAATCATTGGAAAATGCATTTAGGGTGGGAAGAAATGTTGAAAGTAAAAATATGTCTATGGCTACTAGAAGGACTACTCCTAACACTTATCGAGAGAATAATGTTCCTTCTTCTAAAACACCTCAACCTACCAGGTTGACACCTCAATAATTGGAGGAAAGAAAATCAAAAGTTTTATGCTTTAATTGTGACAACAAGTACAGTAAGGGACATAAGTGTGGTGAGAAGAAATTATTCTACATAGATTGTGAAGAGGAAGAAGAATAATAACAAGAACAAGAACCATCTCAAGATGAAAATCTAGACACGATTTCTTCTAAAGAGTTGACTCCCACGATATTGTGTAATGCATTGGTTGGAATTAGCACTCCTCAAACCCTCAAGATCGAAGGATATATCAAAAAGAAAAATGTAATAGTCCTAATTGATTCTGGTAGTACTCATAATTTCATTCACTATAAATTAGCCAAAGCTATCAAATGATTTGTATATCCAGCACCAGAGTTTCAAGTAATGATTGCAGATGGAGGAACTATCAATTGCTCAGGAGAATTCAATAATATCAATCTTACTATGGGGGAATATGTAATGAATAGTCCAATGATTTCTATACCCATGGGTGGTTCTGATGCCGTGCTAGGAATCCAATGGTTACAATCATTAGGAACAATGGCTTTTAATTTTCAAGAACTTTTCATGAAATTTTCATTGGAAGGAAAAGAAATTGAGTTAAGAGGTATCACAGGGAAACTCAATAAGGTGATAAGCTCCAATGGCATGAAAAAA
Organism: Picea engelmannii; assembly: GCA_009831015.1. NCBI lineage: Eukaryota > Viridiplantae > Streptophyta > Pinopsida > Pinales > Pinaceae > Picea > Picea engelmannii. The sequence goes on along the minus strand of ML869536.1, from coordinate 17,755 downwards.
TTATTGAAAAAGGGGCATCAAGGTGTAATTGCACAACTATGCTCACTAGATGTTAAAACATCTAATCCATCTAGTCCCATAAATCTCCAAGGGATCATTGATAAGCATTCCAAAGTATTTGAAGATATTCCCAAAGGTCTTCCATCCACTCAAAATCATGATCATGATATTCACCTAATTCCTGGGATTGTTCCTCCTAACATCAGGCCATACAGATACCCTTATGCCCAGAAGAGTGAAATTGAGCGCATGGTTGAAGAAATGTTAGAGGTTGGCATTATTAGACCTAGCCAAAGTTCTTACTCTGCACCGATGGTAATGGTATTCAAGAAACATGGCTCATGGAATATGTGTCCAAATTATAGAGAGATCAACAAGATCACTATTAAAGATAAGTTTTCCATTCCCGTCATTGATGAATTGTTAGATGAAATACATGGAGAAATCTATTTCACAAAGTTGGATCTTCATTCGGGGTATCATCAGATTTGAATGAAGGAAGAATATATCCCAAAAACAACATTCCAAACTCATGAAGGCCATTATGAATTTTTGGTCATGCCTTTTGACCTTACAAATGCACCTTCCACATTCCAAGGGTTGATGAATTCCATTTTCAAGCCCTTCCTTCAAAAAATTGTGTTAGTATTTTTTGATGATATACTAATCTATAGCAAGTCTTGGGAGGATCATGTGTGACATGTTGACAAGG
>WSFP011442702.1:0-20439 GCA_009831015.1 Picea engelmannii | reverse complement strand
ATATCGGTATCTCAAAAAATATACAGTGAAAAAATTTGAAAACAATATATTCATAATCCTTAAACTGTTCTTTTCAAAAGGGTATATTTAAATTTTAGTTTTAAGTAAAAATTAAGATAGATACAAGGTGTAGAAAAACATGTCTTTAAACTCTGCAACGTTTTCAGCTTGGTGAACTTCAAAAAATTCTAGAAATTATAATATTCATCCATTAAATTCAAAATAATAATCATAATAAAATAGAGTCTCTGTAGATTGTTGCAGTATATTTTGTTTCTTCAAAACATAAGTTTAATAATATATACATTGTTGTAGAAATAAGTAACTCATTATCATTCATTTCATGTTTAAGAAACATACTGTTAAACAATTGTCAAATTGACATATCAAATCGTGATAAAAAAAAATTTAAAAATAGTCATTGGAAAGCTAACACAATTCTTCACAAGTTTTGTTTTTACTGTAAAGTGAAATTCTAAATAAAAAAAATACTTTTATATGTCGGAAGTTGAATAACTTGTGAAAATAGAGTTTTTTTTTCTCATAAAAAAAGCAAAAGTGTAACCCACCTTCATGATTTCACCCTATGCTATTGTCAATTATGCTCAAGGATTCTAAATTATTCTTTGTGCAAGAAATCTCTGCATAGAAGTTTCTTCTTCCTCTAAAATTGCATTTATATAAGAAGAGTTGTGCATTGGTTGTGGTATTTGTGTTAAGGTTAAATTATTGTTTTGAATAACTTGTAGGAATTGATACAAAATGAATAATCAAGGCAAAAAATGGAGGACTATCATGGGCATTAAGGTGCAAGACCCTAAAGACAAGATCACATTTTCTGGTAAAGATTTAATTTGGTCTGAAATATATTGAAAAAACATGAGCATTAAACAGGTTGAGAAAATCTCTTCAAAAAGAGTTCTTGACTTTATTAAAGGGGAGAAAATGAATCAAGAAGCTCCATTTACTTTCATCCACCGACAAAACAAACCCCCAAAATCAAGGGCTAGTGTTGCCTTACAATATGAGTTGTAAGTAAATTAGAAATTCATTGTTTATATGTTGGTAATAAAAGTGTTTTCTCATTTGTTATACGTAATGATGTTTCAAACATTGTTATGTAGTTATGCTTGCTCATATGGCCCAGAGGATAAGAGAGGAAAGAATAAAAATAAATGAAGGACATCCTTTGTGAAAAAAAGGGGTTGTCAGTGCCACTTCATCGTAAAGGTTATGGTTCAAAACCACGATGTAGTGATTTTGACATATAATGTGTATTACCATGAAGATGGGGATGAATGACCTTGTCATGGCCAACATGATACTTCAGGTTAGGCTAGGTCCATGCATAATCCAATGCTTTCAAGAGACATGGTCTCTTATGTAGAAATTTGTTATTCTTTGGAAGTGTCAGTTGATTAGTTTGTGAAATGCATATAAAAAAGCATGTTGATATGGATGCCACAACTCAGGAAAAAGATTTTTTATTGAGCAGGAAAGATGTTGTCAACATCTACAATCGTTTGATGAAGGGAAACTACCATTTGCACAAGAAGTATGAAATGAGCACGAACCTTTGGTATAAAAAACAACAAGATGATTTTTTCTTTTACCAAAAGCCCAATGGTGGAGATGTCCCTTTCATAGCTGGAATTCAAACACCATAGATGTTGGAAACCATGGTTAATCTATCTTGTAATAGATTAATAGACATGGATTCAACATTTAATACAAATAAATATGGGGTAATTTTGTTTCCGATGATTGATTTAGCATGATCATTCGATTTGTAGTGATTAAAGATTATTGATGACTTAAACTTGACTATATATGTTCTTTTGAATATGACCGTATCAATTGTACACATTAGTAGCCTTTGATGAACAACAAAATGGAGTGCCAGTTGTATGGATGGTGGCATCTCGAAATACATCACATGATATTGCACAATGGTTGGAGCACCTCATGCATAGGTGTTACCAATTTCATCCTAATTGAAAATTTAATGCCTTCATGGTTGATGATGAATTAGCTAAAATCATTGCATTAAGGTAAATTAAATCTTGTTATTGTGCATTTTAAGTTGTATTTTTTTTATAAATATCACACTAAAGATGAATTGAATTTGGTAGGAGGATCACAAAGTGTGAAGTGATCTTATGTATTTCACATGTACGATGAGCATGGATAAAAAAATGTCTACCGGTTGGATAGTAGTCCCAAAATATCAAGCGATAGATTCAATGATTTAGGAATCATCATGAAAAATTGTTCCAGTGATAAAGTGACAGATGTAATCGATGGAGTTTTCATCAAATTTGCAAATGAGAAAAAGTTCTTGGTCTTTTTCTACAAGAATTGGGTTGCTCGTGATAAGATTCGTAAGTGCAAGAAATTTTATTTGTATTTTTATTTTTGTGTTTTGTAAAGACGATATCTTCACTAAATCATTTTTTATATGTAGGGATGTGGGTAAAAGTATGCAGAGATTTTCCTCATGCAAATCAAGAGACAAATAATGCTATCGAGTCATATCATTGTTGTCTGAAGAACAAATTTCTATCAAATCGAAGAAAAATGTATGCTCGTAGGATGGATTGGTTATTCTATATCCTCTTGATAAATGTTGAACCCTATTACCTATTCAAGAAAATTTTGAAAAAAGAGGGATATTTGAATAACTACATGAAAGAGAAATAGTATGAATCATCAATGGAAAAGGAAAGAAGAATTCCAGATAGTGATTTTTTTCTTCATGAGAGAATATCTCATGTATATTGGGTGAGGAGTCAAACAAAAAGTGATAAGAAATATCTTGTCACCTGGTATCGCACAAATTTCATAGCTTGTGATTGTCCATGGTCTATTCATGACAACAATTGCAAGCATGCCATAAAGGTGAATTGGTTGTATTAACCCTTAGGTGATTCAAATTCATTACTGGATCATGGTGCACTACCCAATTCATTCAATGACCCTCATGAAATAAGCGTACATGAACCAAATATTGATGTAGATTCCAACAAATCTATTATGGCAGTGATATTATTGATCTAGATGTTAAGGGACTTCGGTTGGCTAGAGAGGAGTTGTTTGGATACATAAAGCTTCTTTTAAATATTCCTCCCTCTTATTTGAACAAGACTGAACAATTGGTTGCTCTGGTTAAAAAAATGTTGGATGAAGCCAACGAACTTCATATTATGGATTATGTCTTCACCCTTGGGTTGGGTGCTTTTGAGTCATCTCTATAGAGGAAGAAGAGTTTCCTTATCTTTAAAAAGAATAACAAAATAAAAAAACAAAGTGACAGCTTAGAAATCGATTTGAATGTCCCTGCATGTGAATATGAACCATTTTAGTTTCAGTACCTCAACAAGAAAGGGTGTCCTCACTCCAGCAATGTGGTGTCTATGGTCCCAGGTGAGTTTAATAGAGCAATGATATGAATATGTTTAGATTAATGTATATAGAAATCACCATTTTTTAATAGATTAGTGTGTGAATTGTTTTCAGAGGTGCAACATTCCACTACTATGGATTCATTCCAAGGACATAGACAGATACTATGTCATTCTAGTTTTCCTACCATTCTGGGTACTTTTGGTTGGACTCGCAATTGATATAATCCATATTTTCATATGTGTATTACTTACATGCCAATGTGGATTTTATTATAGATATAGGATCTTTTTCTAGAGATATTTCTCCCTTCGAACATGCTCGGTTGGTTGACAACTCTCTAGTTGGTGATTTTACAAGTTTGTTGTGATATACTTTCTCTTAGTTTTTTTTAATTGGTGTATTGAGTGTTGCTGATGTATTAATGTATTAACCATGGTTATGATAGGTAACTATAGTAAAAGAGGAGAAGCATCCTCTTATGCCATACAAAGAAAACCATATGAGGGTTCCAGTTCTAGTATTGCCCAATTTTCCAGACACACCTCATCATATCAAGTATAGATCAGACTCTACTAAGTACTAACATTGCAGGCACATTTGGATACATTCCTCCTGAATATGGGCATAGTTGCAGATCCACCACTAGAGGCGATGTGTACAGTTTTGTAGTGATATTGCTTGAAATGCTTACTAGAAAGGAGCCAACAGGACTAGAATTCAGAGATATAGATGGTGGAAATCAATCAAGTGAGTTATATTATAGACTGCACTATCCAAAATGCAATTATACTTTTTATTTCATATTTGAAGTAATATGGTAACATGGTAACGACTATATACTTTTCATAAGTAGAAAACTCGGAATATTTAAGATTGGGAGAAGAAAATACATTTTCATGTTGCATGTGTTGAAGCAGCTTGATTTCTTGAAGTGTTCTCCTTGCATATATCATATTTTCAAAGGCATTGGATATTTTTTTAATGAAACTTGCTCATTGGTTTCTAAATTAAGTGCTAAGTTGAAACACCAACATGCAACTGAAAATATGTAATTGTAATATCATGCGAAGTTGTGAACTGACCTAATACAACCAATACAGCCACAAACATAATTTGTGAATATCAAAGATATGTTCATGTCCCCAGTGAGGTCGGAGTATAAAGAGTCCCCAACGAGGTTGGAGTACAAAGAGTTGGGTCTCGAGCTTGTTTCTCTTGAGGAAAAAATCTCTCGCACGCCCAAGAGACCTCTCATGGAAGGAGAAAAGAAAGATGATGGGACAAAAGATCCTTTCAAACTATTGATTGAGGAAGTCCTCATGCAACAAAGGAATGAGATGATGAATAGTTTCACGCAAATCCTTTGGCGGTTACCAATAGACACATCTTCTTCGAGTGGAGGCTTCACCCCCTCCAAGGTACAAATAAACTTTGATATTCCTATATTTGATGGTCAGATAGATGCAAATATTGTAGACAAGTGGTTGAATATACTAAAAGGGTATGTTTCTGTCCATAAATTTTTGAATAGAGAAAAGGTTTCTTTTGCACTCCTCAAAGCCGTTCCCCATGTCAAAGATTGGTGGGAAACTTTCTGTGAGCAAAAGGAAAAAGAGGAACCCTCATTATTTACAGTAACGACCACTTGGGAACCCTTCAGGGATGCTATTAAGGAACAATACTACCCTGTCAAAAGTTATGACGACTTGTATAACAAGTGGACCACACTGCAGCAAGAAAGAGACCAAGTAGTGCCAGATTTCACAAATATCTTTCATACCTTGCGCACCAAGCTGGGTATCAAATATTTTGAACGACATCTGGTGATAAAGTATCACAGTGCTTTGCATAGATACATCCAGAACAAAATGGAATTTTTGGACATCTCATCGTTGGGCACAGCCTACCGATATGCCATCGAAATCGAGCAGAAGCTCAAACAAAAGATGTAGCGATTTGGGCATGGGAACCCCGCACAAAAAAATATAGGAAAGGGTGGCCCCAACCCACAAAACAAAGGACAGAGAAAATATGGACAGTATCAGGAAAACCAGTCCAAGCTGCAAGCAAATAACAACACCAGAAAGACAAAGAAAGATATTGGGAAGTGGTGTGACTTCCATAAGAGCCCTTGGCATAACACTACTGACTGCTACTCAAAGAAGTCATTTGCGGCTGAAGTGAAAGCCTTTGAATCAGATGTGGGTTCAGACTCTGAATCCAAACTAGAAAGGGGAAGACGGATCATTGACGTGGAACCTAGTGCCATCGTTGCTACCACCAAGATCCAGCCGGGTAAACCAGATGAGGAAGAAGAAGGAGAATGCCTCTTTCATTCATAGATGTGTTTAAAATGCACCCCACTGCACTTCATCATTGATAGCAGTAGCCATAAGAACCTCATCTTAGTAGAGGTTGTCAAGCAGATAGCCCTGCCGATAATGCTACATCCACAACCCTACACCATTGGATGGCTCCACCAAGGAAGCGATCTTCGTGTCAGCCAATAGTGTCAATTGTCATACGGCATTAAGCCCTTCAAAGACGAAGTATTGTGTCATGTTGCTCCTCTCGAAGTTTGTGATGTTCTTTTGGGCCAAACTTATTTATGGAAATGTCATGTTGTATATGAGTCTAGGCCTTGTAGTGTTATTATTACTTTGAACAGGAAATTGTACAAGATACCCAAGGCAGTCCCACCTAGTGATATTTCCTTGATCTCTACTAAGAAATGCAGGAAAGTCATCTCTCAGATGGGGAAGTTTGTCTTCTTTGTGATTCTCTCTCAAAATAAGGAGAAGAAACCTCTCCACACAGCAGAAGCAAGTAGATAAGTTCATGGAAGAATACTTAGATATCTTCTCCTCACCTACTGGGGTACCTCTGCACTTCCAGTTCAACCACCCCATTGATCTGACCCCCAGTGAACCACTACCCAATGGGCCAGTCTATCACCGCTCTTTGTTAGAGAATGAGGAGATCAAGTGACATATCCAAGAACTACTCCACAAGGGGCACATTTGTCCTATTGCATCACCTTGCAGGAGCCCAATCATGCTGGTATAGAAGAAAGATGGAACCTGGTGACTCTGCATTGATTATCGGGCTTTGAATAAAATCATAGTCAGAAACCGGTACCTAATTCTATGAATTGAGGACCTGCTTGATCAACTCATGGGGGGGAAATACTTTAGTAAGATTGATCTAAATTTTTTCTACCACCAAGTCCCGATAGAACAAACAAATGTATGGAAAATCGTCTTCAAGTCAAAGGAAGGCCTTTTTGAATGGTTGGTCATGCCCTTTGGTTTGACATATGCTCTAGCCACTTTCATGAGGATGATGGATGATAGTTTGAAACCATTCACCAATACTTTTGTAGTGGTGTATCTGGATGACATTCTCATTTACAGCAAGACTTGGGCCGAACACTTGCAACATATTCAACAGGTTATGACACATTATGGCAGCACAAGTTATATGCCAACTTGGAAAAATAATCCTTCAGCATGGACAAGGTCCATTACCTGGGCTACATAATTGATCAACATGGCGTACATGTGGATCCAGCCAAGATCAAATTCATCCATGACTATACAACCCCAACCACACTCAATGAGCTTCAGAGATTCTTGGGCCTTGCCAATTTCTACCACAGGTTCATGTTGGGATTCTCCCATATTGCATGGGCCCTCAGCCAAATAACCAGGGGTGGTGGTAAGGCGAAATTTGCGTGGGGCTGGTCCCAACAACAAGCGTTCGATCGTTTGAAGTAGCGCTTTTGCTCAACCTCAATACTTTCACTACCATACATGCAACATCCCTTTGAGATCAAGACAGATGCTTCAGAATATGTGGTGGGCATCTTTCTCACTTAGCACGACCACCCTCTAGCCTATAATAGTGAGACACTATCATATTTTGTCCGTAAGTACCCTACTTATGGCAAAGAAATGTACTCCATTGTGCAAGCTTGCCGCTAGTGGAGACATTACATTTTTGGGAAGGAGACAATCATCCACATTGATCATAATCCACTGTAGTTCATGCAGACAAAAGGAAAATTTCAGAATGATCACCATCACAAGTGGTCCACATACTTGCAGTAATTACACCTCAACATCAAGTATAAAACCGGAAGCACCAATCGCGTTGTTGATTGCCTCAGAAAACTACCAGTCGTGACACTCACCATGGTGCTAGAATCCTGTGGCCATGATACCTCTAGATGGCCCCAACTCTATGAGACAGACCCAAACTTCGCCACCACCTAGTAAATGTTGGGTGCAAATGCAGTTGTCAATAATTTCCATATTCAGGATGGGTTGTTGTGTCATATGGGCCACATCTATGTTCCATCAAGCGAGTGAGTGAAGATAATCTAGGAAGCCCACTATAGTCAGGTGGCATGACACTTCATCATCGAAAAGATAGTGGTGATGCTACATAAACATTTCTACTAGTCGAAACATCGAAAAGAGGTCAACAAGTATATCAGGTCCTGCACTTCCTGCTCTATTGCCAAACTGACCACTAATAAACAGGGCCTATACATCCCTCTTCCTACTCCTGACATGTCATGGTAATCCATATCAATGGACTACATGTTAGGCCTCCCGTCCACCAAGAGGGGAAATGACTGTGTTTTGTGGTTGTTGATTGCTTTTCTAAGATGGCGATTATGGTTGCCTGCAAGAAGAACATCACAATAGAGGCCACTGCCAAGCTCTTCTTTGAACGAGTCTGGGTACATTTTTGAATCCCACAAACCATTGCCTTATATCGGGATAGTCGATTTCTCAGCACATTCTGGTCGAGCCTTTGGTCACTGTTGGACACCAAGCTCACTAAATCCATGGCCTTCCACCCCTAGACAGATGTCCAAACCGAGTTCGTAAATTGAATGATTGTGCATATCCTTTGCATGTATAATTCAAATCAACCTCACACATGGGATGAGATTCTTCCCTATGTTCAACATAGCTACAACCAAGCCCTGCATAGCTCAACTGGCCACAGCCCCTTTCAGGTGGGGTTTGGATTCCAACCATTGGGTCCCATAGATGTTTCACTTCCCCTTGCGGTCACCTCGATCGACTCATCTCCTGCTCTAGATGAAGTTGACAAAGCCACCCGGTTCATTGAGAGGATCCAACATATCTACCAAAAGGTTCAGGATATCCTACATAATTCCAATGAAAAGTACAAGCAACGCCATGATCAACATTAGGTGCCACATAAGTTTCAGGTGGGTGACAAAGTTTGGTTTCACTTGTAGAAAGAATGCCTTACAAGACTCCATCAGAAGATTTTCCCACTCCATTATGGTTTGTACACCATCTCCAAGGCCATGGGGGATAATTATTTTGAGCTCAACATTTCTCCTTTCCTTGGTCTGCACCTAGTTTTCAACGTGGATCTCCTTTGCCCTTATTTCCCACCATTACTGGACACCTCAGACGTAGCAGAGCAGCTGACACAAACATAGATAAACCTCAACTGCATACAATAGGCATCCAGTGATCATATCATGGACACACATATCAAGGTCACTTGACAGTAAAGGAGCCATCTTTATCGAGTCGGCAAAGCAAAGCAGCTCCTGCACCAAGCCAAGTGGCTCACCCGGGGCCAAATTCAATACCAATTTTCTCATCTGATGGGGGAACCCAACGCAATGGAGACCATTGATTCCTAAGGAGTGAGGATCAATCCGGGTGGATATCGGTGGCCACCCACCTTTTCCAACTGGCTCAAAACAGTTTTCTGACAATTTTGGCAATTTACTATTTTTAGCAGTTTTAACTTTCGGGGCCAATGTGAGGGCCTAAATGAAGTTTTCTTGGGATAAATATTCTCAATGATATCTAAACACATTATTGAGCCCCAAAAATTAATATCCTCGATTATACCTTTCCAACGGGCTATCATATGCCTAAAACGGAGATTGTATGCAAAAGTTACGACCCCAGGAAGTTGATTTACTAACTTACCCAGACAGGCCCCACATGACTTTTGGTGCTTCATCTCCTAGGTTTAGGTTTTTGGATGTCTATGGTTTTTGGAATTCCTATTTATTGTAAAAATTCCTTCAGATCCTAACTGTAATCATCTTCTTGCGAATGAGCATAGCTGTCACATCTCTTCTCAGAGAAAAGCTGCCACCATTCTAGCAAGCTTGTTTTCGCTGCATTTTACAGTTTCATTGTATTTCCTTATTGAATATAAAACCAATTTTATTGTATCTGTGTTATTTTTTTCTAATCACTTGTTAATAATCTATAGTCATTTCATTCTGCTCATAAAATATGGATCATGTTAATGGTCATGCAAAATACAACCCCTTCGGATAGTCCCTATACTAACTTGATTGTATTTACCACTTTACTTTTGGTAAGACAGATCAATCTTGCATGTTCATTTATCTATAATATTTTCTTATTGATTCAAAATGGATTCAAACAAAACAAATGGTTGTAAGACTCGGTACCAACAAGTGAAATTCGACAATTAATGAAGGTTAAATAAAAAATAAAAAGGACAACGCAAGCTAAAAAAAAATTGTAAAAGAAAAAAAGAAATAGGAGAAAAAAAGAGACAGGAATGGGAAATGAAAGGGCAGTTTCTTGGCCTTCCCATTACCCCTAGCTCTCCTATATATTCTTGTAACTTGACTCTCAAAGGGTCTTTTGGGGGGCAGGACGATAGAGTGAACACAAGGAGTTGTGTAAATTGGTGGATGGTCGTAGAGCCATGAGCTACATTTTAACCAGAGATTGCCAAAATGAAATCCAAGCAACCATTCAATAATGATTTTCCTATTTGGGTTTCTAGGGTTAAATCTTTGTGTTATGGTGTGTTTGATTTTAATGTTGTGTGTAAATTCTGTGTTTGCAATATGCTACTCTCATTTAAGTTAATGTGTCTCTCTTAGTGTGTTAATGGTAGAAATGAAGAATTGAAAATTCTATTACTGTTAGTTTACTCAGAATTCCATTCTCCCTTATTAATTGAAGAATGCAAACAAATCCAAATCACCCACCATTAGATTGGCTCTGAAATTGGATATCCATGGTTGGCATTAACTGACTATTGCACTATATTAGATGAGTTTTTAACTATGTCTGGAAAATTTAGTGATTGTTAAAGAATACACAACAAGGAGTTTTCTTGCCCATGGTTGTACACAACAATTGGAAAAGGTTTGATAGTCATTTTCTACACATTGGGATTCCTGGAGGTTGTGCACAGTCTTTCCCATCTCCTTGAGGCCGTACACAACCTGGGTATGTTTCCTTCATCTCCCTAAGGATGCACGAAGAGATGGTTGGTCATGTGAGTGTCTTGATGGGCATTGGTATGTGCGTTGGACATTGAAAGGAGTGCTAACATGTGCCAAGGGACCATTCAAACCATAACCTTTCTAAATTGGTCTCCTTCCCTTTTTTTTTGGAATCTTACACTTCAAATCAGTGTGGGCATATCCTAGAGCAATGCATTTGGCATTGTATGGTTTTGTCTTGTTCTCAACTTCTCATGCAACCCTCTAATTATTTTTTTAATTAGGTTTTATTTCATAACTTGTTATTTGATAATCTGTTATTTGAATGGCGTTATGTTGAAGTGGAGATTGGTTATAAGCATAGGAAATTGGAAGGAAGGCACCTCACTTATAAATCCATATTTTGAGACTTGAAAGCAAAGAGTATGAAAACAATGTTTATGACATTCCAGTCATCTTACGAAGACATTTTATACATATAAATATGAACATTGTTGTGTAGTACCATAAATACAAAGAAAGATTCATTGAGTTGAGTTATTTTGTCATCCCAACATTTCTTAGTAAGTCGGTAGCATTTTTCATGTTGAGTGGCAACAAGTACAAATATAGTGAAATCGATAAACACAAACATCAAGGAGCTCGATAAGGATGGATGGAAAAAACATATCAAAGGATTAGCGTTGGTCATATTCGACAATCATTGGCTGGGTGATCTATATATATATATATATATATATATATATATATAGTTCAGTGGGATATCAATGTGCAAAGGAGTTGCACAAAATAGAAACCTCTCAGTGATAGAGTAATTGCAGAGTGTTGGGTATTATTGGCATTGTCAATTGGTTGCTTGTGTACAGCTTACATCAAAGAACAAATCATCTCACCAATCCTGAATAGTGTTGAAGAGTAGTTTTCACTCTAAACCAGTTGTTTGTGTGTAGGTGAACCAAGAACAGAGTCCTTGTAAACAATCCTCAGTGGAGATTGCAGTGAAAAAATACATTTCCGTAGAGAGGATTTGTGTTCGTGAAGTGAGTGGGATACAAGTCCAACGTTTATGGATCACTTATCGAGAAAACATGAGTAGCCAAGGGAACTAAAATTTCCTCCTAAGACTTGGGGAGATGTGACATCGATGCATCATTAGATTCTTAGCCTGAAATATCTCGACAGAGCTAATCTGGGGATAATGTCAATTCCACTGGGAACTCTAAATTTTAATCATTGAAATGCAAATCATCTGCCTACTGGTCTTAAAAGAGAAGGCACTTCTCCACTAAATTCATATCAACAGTCCACAAATGCTAGGGTGAATGCATCAATGACATTGAAACAAATCTAATCATTTGTGAACTATCAGTGATTTGCAGTTTTGATATTTACAGCTTCCTTTGAAGGGTTGCAAAAAAAATGACCAGGGTATCTTGCATGTGTGACAGGTTCACCATCTTTGTATATTTCCAAGATTATGTAATTTCAAATTTTTGCAGTTATAATATCGACTTATTAAAACCTTTTGTCTGAACTATCTTTCAGACAAAATCTGAGTGTAGATGTTGATGTGAAAGCTATTTGTAGCCTCCAAGTACTAATTATTGTTGTGATTAGTTAAATTTTTCTGGTCACAGTCCTGAAATTTTTCTCAGAGCATATGTACAACAATGAACATCATTCTCATGATTTATATTCTTAAAATTCAATATTTTCTATTATTTATCTTGCTCTCCAATAGTAATATTCTCTCCATGGAATCTAGTGGCATGAATAATATTGGATGCATTTGCACTTGGGGTATTACATTTTAACAAGTAGACGATATTAGGTGTTACCATTGTGATCACAAACTATTCGATTACTTTGGGCCTTGAATCTTTCGTTGGAAAAATTAATGCTAGAGATGTCTCCATTTTTGTGTACCTGATATTGCAAGTTTAGAACTGTTTCCATTTTAACTGGTGGATCAAACTTAGAAATGCAAAAACATGTCTACATTGGCAAGCGTGGCATTATGTGACTTGTAAAATAACATTATGTGATTTGATTCTATAGTCGGTGAATGTGTTTAAAGTATTCCTCGACATGAAATGTGAATTGAGTGTGAAAGTGATAAGAGTGTTCTTGGACATGAATTGTGAATTTAGTTTGAAGGTTGATAGAATAAATGAGACTTTGTTTTCTTATTATCATCTACTAAAACTATAGATGTCCATTTTTCATAGAGAGGTTCTTCCCATACTTTTTTTTGGGATCCATCCATGTCTCTAAAACTGAAATGTCCATTGCTCACATAATAGACTTTAAAGTGTTATCTACTAAAACTGAGAAAGTCATTTTAAGGTCTACAAATATAATAATCCTTTTCATGCTAGAAGATATGAAATACTTTAAATTTTAAACAGTGATTCACCAAAACTTTCTGTGCAAGTCCTTTGCTTCCAGTTGGCATTTTGTTATTGGAAAAGGATTTTTATACTTAATCTGTGTCTGTTCATAAATGTAGACCCATGAAATCGCTATGGTATACCAATATAATAGTCACACATGGAAGTTTGAAAACATGTAAAATAACAATATGCCTGTATGTTTTGAAAATTTGAATATATTTGGTAGAATGGAGGAGCAAAGGGAAATATTGATGCTTATCAACTAACAAAAAAGTCAAAATTCATTTGGGTATATGCATCTTTAGAATTTACTGTTAGTATTCAAAGTGCAATTTCAAAACAAAGAGCTTACAATCCATATGTGCATTGAGAGTGAAAAGGAGGTTTCTTATATCTAGGAGCAAACCTCCTTAGTAGAGGGAGATTCAAGGTATCCCCAATTTTTATGCAAGGCATTTAGAACTATGTTACCTCAAACAGGGATTTCCCTTGGGCCCATGATCACATCTCATATCATGCTCTGTGCAAATTATTTCAAGGGTGAGTGTCACGTTTGGTTCTATTGGCTACAGTTGGGTTGTGAGAATGAAAAACGTTGGCCCAATTTGTTAGGAAAAGACAAAAGCCACAACATTCTTTTATTGGAGATAAATTTCCATAGATATTTCAAATTGTTTGAGAGTGGTGCTTCTTGGTCACTTAAAAATTCTGAATGAATTCAATTTGAACTCTACGTTATTCGCAGTACAAGATTATTTTGCATCGCTTCAGGCATATCAAATTGGGATTTCATTGAATTGATATGATTCCAGTAGGATATATTTTTCTAGTCCGGTGCTTTTTAATGTGTGATTGTTGGATGAACTTGATGTTCAATTCATGTTCACATATGTTTCTGGATTTTACATTTCAAAGTTAAAACATAAGGCCATTTGTTGTGGTCCACTCCTGCCTTCTCATGATAAGTATATTAACATTCTCATGATAAGTATATTAACAAGTTATTGGAATGAAATTAATGATAGTGGGTACCTTGTCAAAGTATATTAACAAAAAGAGGTGGGTCATGGTATAAGGTCTCCTGACCATCTAAAAGCATCTCCATGAAGGGTGCATGAAAAGTAACTTCATTTAAACCCATGTGTCATGATTTTATCTAGAGAACATGGTAAAATAACAAAGAAAAAATAGTTAGAACCTCAAAAACATTAATTTATTTAATCATTAACCATACACATAAGTTTGGATATATACCAATCCTTGTTCAATCTTATCACCCTTACAAGAGACCCCAGATATTACAATTTGAGACAAATGTAATATAGTAATGAGTTCTTTAGTGAAACAACCATGCCAATAGAGACACAACAACACTCATCAGAAGAAATCACCCACACATTGGGGATCTATATCGATATACATAAATGACTTTTTCTAGCATAGATGGTGATACCAAGTCATATTTAACACCTTCACCTAGAATTGACTCTTCTCTTGATACTAAATCACTTGACATCCTATTAATATCCACATGGTAATTTATGGTAAAACACTGAAAATGAGATGAAATAATTCTTGCTTATCTATGAAGAGGTTTTAGATTGTCCTTTCGAACTTGATAAATTCCTTTCATCTGATTACATATCAATTCTGATTTGGTGAAGACTACAATATCATTGGCACTGTATTTTTTTACTTCTTTAAGCCCTTCAACAAGGGCAATATAATATGCCTAATTATTTGTAGTCTTTCCATGAACTTCTCTCTTAGTTTGGAGGATGTGATTTAGTGCCATGTTGTGAATGACATATGCAATAATCGCTTGACCCGGGTTTGGGTAACAAGACACTTCAATGCATAATGTCCACTTTTGCACCATTCTATATGCCTCCAAGTACCTGGAGAAAAAGAAAAAAACAACTTTTTATTAGGCATTTAAAAGTAAAACTTTTAACATTGAAAAAGAGATATGTGCTAATTTTGATTAGGCATTTAAAAATAAACTTTTAACATTGAAAACACTATGTGCTAATTTTGATTAGGCATTTAAAAATAAAATTTTAACATTATGTCTCTCTAAGTGGCCACCACTAGACTTAAATGATCTCTAATCCTTTTGCATAAGAATATGTAGAAAAATCATAATGTTGAAATTAACAAAACTCAATGTATGGTGTCAAATAAAGTTGCAAACAGATTACTTGATACAATCCAATTTATGGAGGCCTCAAAGCACATGGCTCTCTATCTTGCATGGCTTTTTATTACTGCGAGGAGTCAATTCCTTTGTCAAAGATTAGTAGAGCTCTTCCAAATGATGTTATTGAAATATATGAATATCACCAAGCCCAAGAAGCTATAGTTGAAACCTAGGAAGTCCATCACCCAATGAAATAAGTTAATCCCAAAATTAATATCTAATATAAACAATTTTGAAGGTATCAAGATTGTATTTTTACATTAACATGAATATCATGTGAGAATTGATGTTAGAGTTGCACAACATTAACCTAGAATCATGCAAGCATCGATGTTAGAGTTTCATAGACACTATCTGTTAATAAAAAAATTAGAAAGTTTGCACTTTTCAGGATTACAGTTATCAAATTTATTCAGGATGCAGAGTGATCGTTGCAAATGTCCAAATCCAAGGTGAGATTATGAGTGCTTAATAAGCATAAAGTTATGTTTGAGCCTCGGTCGACTTGGCCAACTTAAAATATAAGTTGGCCAAGTGCCAATACAAGTGTAGGCTGGAACATCTCAAGAAAAATACTCGACACTCAATATGCCTCCTAAAACTTAGCAACAACAAATTAATTATTCTTCATTCAAGTATGTCTAGCAATATTAGTCATCAAATGTGACTCATATTCATCTAGAAAAGGAATAAGTTACTATATGTAAAGAATAATCTACTATATTTAAAAACTGAAATGTACTACTTGATTCAATGGCTTGGACAATTCGGGTTGTAGAAAATAAACACCACTCCTCTTAAACAACCTTGAGGTTGTATCTAAGATTCCTAGAAGGATAATTCATAATAAAGATTCCTATCAGGGCATAAAAATATTTGTAAGTGCAGGTCTGGAACTATTGCAATTCTCATGTACAATAATGTTAGCAATGATGAGAGGATTCAAATGCACACAAAGAGATCACATAATGCACTTAATATGAAATTGTCAATGTGCCCTGACAATTGAGATATTGTAGATTAATTCAATTAACCACAAACAATTCTTTTCTATTCAGTCACGATACAAATGGTG
This sequence comes from Picea engelmannii, assembly GCA_009831015.1. Lineage (NCBI taxonomy): Eukaryota > Viridiplantae > Streptophyta > Pinopsida > Pinales > Pinaceae > Picea > Picea engelmannii. The sequence goes on along the minus strand of WSFP011442702.1, from coordinate 4,084 downwards.
CAGAGTTCATTCATCAAAGCAGAAGATTTGGCATCTTTGCATATTCATCGAAGTTCCTCATTCAAGAAAAACGTAAAAGAGTAATTGTCTCCACCAATTGATTTCAAATTTATATTTTCAGCCACATATAAATTACAAATTAAAGTATTGATATCAGCAAAATATCAGTTCTCGAATCAATTTTTCCTTCTTGCCAAAGCCTTTAATTCAACTAATAGAAGACAGTATTGTCAAGGAATCTTAGTAACAGAAAAGAGTTCAAACATAAAATATTGGCATCCATCAACTTGCAATGCTCAGTCATCAATTCATAGAAAATTTTCCAAATTTAGTATTCAACCAATAAGAATTATATACAGCATATTTGTAGTTGTCATTTACAATTGTGATTCAATAGATTTAGTATCAGTCTAGGAATCACCAAATATTTATGCATAATAAATATAGAGATCGAGATTTGGATTTGTTTCTTTTATAGGATAAGAGACTAATGATTCCACTGCATAAAATTGTAGCAAATAGTCATATAAAGATTCAACAAAAAACAATGGGTTTATCTGTCAAAGTACCCTTTTGATTCCTATGTTGGAGCTCTTATTTTCCCAAGGATGAAGAGATTGATCTAACTACACCAAGGCACCAGGATACAACAGACTTGTCATTAGTGCTATAGTTGGTCTCCAAGACTCTATCATCATAACTGCAATCATCTTCATCACACACTTTCTTCATCGTCACTCACAATAATTTCATCTTCATCCCACCACATTATTTCTTTTGCTTCTGACACCACTGCAAATGAAGAATTACATAACAAATCATGCTCACCTTCCTCAACTTCCTTCATTAAGGGATCTTTAGGAAACATTGTACTGATTGGGCCTTCTGCAAGCATCCTCATCTCATGGATGGACATTGTTTTTTCATCGTGCCTGACATATAGCCTATGAAGTTTGCCAGGTTTAATGTCGAAAATTCTAGTTTGGAAAAGGACATCAGATTCATTCACTAAAGCAGGTCTAGGCCCCATCCTAGTATCCCAAAGTTTCAATATTGATCTTCCAGATTCTCCAACAGGGCCTCCCGTGATAAACATATTTGAAGACTCCATGCACAACCCTTGAATTGGAGCTTTGTGTCCTGATATTGAACTCGATGAAGTTACTCTTCCAGTATCCCAAAGAGAAAGAATTCCTTGAGAATCTAAAGCTGAAGAAAAGCCTTGTTGAACATGAAATGTTTTGAGGGATCTACCTTTCAAATTGTCCCAAATTCTAACAACATCCTCCATGAAAAACAATGAATTATAGGGCCCTCCAGATTGTCCTGCTTCCATTGTCTGAACTTTGATTTGCCCAGATTAGGAAAATTCTGACATGTACATGCTTCCTCATACTCCTTGGTGCACACAGTGGCTAAACACCCTTGAAATGGAAAGTATAGTCATCAAATAGATAATGTTGGGAAAGTACTTTCATGAAATGGGTAATGTTGGGCTAGTACATTCATCAAATAGACATTGGAAGCTGGGTACAAACATGGATTCTACGAAGATTATATAGGTTAGTGTGATAAATAGAAGGACAAGGGATTATGGATGTTGAAGGAGAGATTTACACCTTGAAGGATATATTCAGAAAGGATCTCCAACAATCACAATGCCAGCTTGTAGATGGATGATAATTTTCACTACTAACTGGTAATGTGTGAAATCCTATATAATTTTTTGAATAATGCTTCCTTATTATCACAAAAACGGTGAGCATCCACCACCTGTCAAGATGTGAGACACTACTTACACTAAACAACCACCCAGCCTGACTTAATGGCCCCTGGGTGGCTAAGCATCTTCCTTGAAGGTAGTGCATCAACCACTTCTTGTAATGTATGTAATGTAGTGCATCGACCACTTCTTTTCCAATTTCTAGCAACTTAATGTGACTTTGTCCTAAAAGGCCCAAAGTTATTCATTTTTGGTTTTCAAGCACACATTAGTATGCTAAACGCTTGGCAGATTGGTTTGCTCCTGTGTTAGAAACTACTCCACTCTATGAAAGCAACTATAATAGTCTAGATATATCAGTTAAACTGAAAATGGGTAGAGAAGAAGGGGCTCATGATTGTATTGTTAATTCCCAATAAAATCTAATTGGAACTATCTTCATAGCCTGATTTGGAAAAGGAGGATCTAGACTTTTAACCATTTCTTATGACCATTATGCCCATTTACCTTGGTGATTTCTTCATGTTTATGATAGTACTCTCCATTCAGAAATAATGCTGAAAATTTATAGGAGCTTTCCAAACTCTTTAGCAATTTAATGAACTAGATTGAAACCTTTACTTTGATCTAGATCTCTGAAATCCTAAATCTTGTTGATTTTGAGCTGAGATACTTAGTCCTTTAAATGAACATCGGCCTACATTCCAAGTGACAAAGGGATTCTTCAAATCAAATGATGTCTAACTTTATTAGAGGACCATTGATTGCTTAATAAGCAAGTGTCTGCATTCCTAGTGACAAAGAGATTCTCTTAATCAGATGCTTAACTTTATTATGGGGCCATTGATTGCTTAATAGGAACCTGTTTGAACTATCTGAACCATTGAATGTAACTTATTATCTTTGTATGTCTTATACAGAATGTTCATTGTTCCCTCAATTGGAGGGCCTGAAATCATGTCCCTCTTAATATGATGATATTTGATTTTGAACTAGTTAGACTTAGGGAACAAACATAATTCTACACTCACTAAGGACCCATGTTCTTGTTTGGGAGGTCCACACCAGCTTTAGTCTGTAGTAAGTTTGGTACCGGGGATGCTCCAAGTTGCCTCTTGTAAGGGAAGACAAACAACGAAAAACCTATGAGTTCACCCCGACATCCCATGCCATTGATAGTTTGCCTTATTTTGTTGTTCGCTAAATTGAGACAAATTAAGTTATTGAGTGTATGTGATACCTCTTTCTAATTCGTATAAGTTTTGAAGCTTGAAACAATTTCAAACAAGGGGTTGATGAAAATTAGAGACCCCTCCTATGTTGTACCCAACTAAGACACCTATAGTTAATAGAAATAAATGGTCTCTTCTTTCACCCATTCTTGCTAATCTTCAAATCAAATTATCCATAGTGCTCTTTGAAATAAGCAGAATTCTTCCACGCGCATTTTTTGCAAACCTATTATAATAAATCTCTTGTAAGATTTGAAAATTTTGCAAGGAAATGGTCAACAATATATTTTTTCTACATGTATATTGATGTTTGTACATAACCAATAAATGGAACAAAAGAGATTCTTACACAGACCTACTACCGAAGTTAGATTATTTCAACAAAGCACTCTATACTTTTGACATTGGCCAGAATGACCTCATTGATGGGTACTTCCTCAACATGACTATAGACCAAGTAAGAGCCTTTATTCCTGATGTTATCAGCCAGTTTTCCACCATCATCAAGGTGAGCAAAACCTCTTGAAACGTCTATATTTCCATTGCATCATGATATTGGAACTTGATTCACTGTACACAAATCTCACGGGTTGGAAATTTTCTGAAACAACCAGAATATCTATTTTGGAGGAGGAAGGTCATTCTTAATACACAACACTTATCTGGTAGGATTCCTGCCTTACATTCTCATTAGGCTTCCTCATATTGTTATCACACTAAATTGCCTTGGGTATTTTAGTTTGTTTTCATTCCTTTTAAGCCTTAGATTTTAATTTTTTGTTAAAATTTCATCCCTTTATGAGTTTATGTTTGGTAGGACCCCTTAGATGATTAAAGTTTTGAGTCTTATCTCTAGTTTGATCCTCAACTTGGTTTTTTGATCCTTGAACCATTTTAGCTCATGGATTGTTTTTTGGTCCCTTTCATGACTTGTCCCTAGGTCGATCCCTCCCATGATTAGACTGATGTGACACACCTCTCTCCTCACTCATGACCTCATAAGCATGTCGCATCATCCTCGCTTACCTATCTAATCATATTTTGAATTGGAAACGTTGCCTACTCATCAGACAGTTCTGTAGCGCCTATCCAATTCATCATACTCCCACCTCAAGTCATGATTGACACA
>ML869534.1:0-16480 GCA_009831015.1 Picea engelmannii | reverse complement strand
ATATATATTGCAGGACTGCTGAGAGGGGATATGCTGAAAAAGAGACCACGATCGCTGGAGAAAGGCGGCGGAAGGCACCTAGAATGGTGGCGTTAACTTCCACCGAGAACAATACCGTATTTGGACTTCACTGGCCCGGAGAACCAAGAGCGACTCGCTGGCCCCGAATTAAATGTCTTGTAAGATGGTAGGTAGATGGATCCTCAGGAATTAATGAGGGATGGGGGGGTGAACTGCCATCTATAGAGCTGTTAAGCATGACCAGTGCGAGGGAAATCACGCCACACACAACCTTGCAAGAGGATAAGGCATGAGGGAGAAGCGATTGGGGGTAGACGCAAGGGAAGGAGGAGAACTCTGGAGATACGCAAAGTGAGTGATAGCAGAGAAGGGGGAGAGTAACCCTCATTCTCAGTCACTGGCAAGCCGAGACACAGTCTCACATCATCGTGGTCTCAGCTCGGGGGTGGCTAGTTGTAAATCCTATCAGAATAGCTAAACCTATAGTTGGGTGGAAACAAGCACCCCTCTCAGCAGTTGCACTTACTTTTGGTGTTATTGCTGATAAGTGTTTTACATCTTGCACCTTGAAATTCATATGCTGACATATATGCTCATAAACTGTGAAATTGTGAATGATTACAGTATAAGACTATCCGTGCAGTGTTTTGATAAGAAATGGTAGATGTATGCTTGTAACAAAAAAACCACGCATGGCTTATGTTGATATATAAATTTATTTATGCGAAAGTTGAACCAAGTTGGATTTCTAGTCCGTTCTCGGGAATTTGTTTCCCCTTATCTGTCTCCAAGAATGCCCTGAAATAGAACTCTCCACAGAGATACCCTTCTTGGAAAAGTTTACCAAGAGCCTGGAAAAAGGACCTGAATGCGCAAGTCTTAGCAACCATGTACGAGGAAGAATGATCCTCTTGAAATCTTGAAGTAGAAGTGTAGGGATAAGTATCGATCGACAGACGAGATCCCGTCGGAAGATTTGCGGTCAGTCACGACCGTTAGATTGACGGAAGAAACAAGGGCATTACATGCCTTACCCCTTTTCTTCTATCTTCGTGAGTAGCGAGGAAATCGGGACCGTAGATCCCTAAGGTCCGTGGGAGTATCTGGACCATTGGTTTTTCCACGTCTAGAGAGCAGTGGGAGAGTGCACGACGAAGGACAGGTCTGAGCTGTTAGATCTTAGCTAGAAAACCCGATAGCCGTTGGATCTGTTAGGAGATGTAGGAGGGTTAAGCCCTCGTGAATAGGGGCAAAGGTCCCGAAAGGGGAGTCGATACACAGCGTGGGACATATCTGATTTGTTAGATCTTATCTAGAAAGCCCGATAGCCATTGGATCTGCTAGGAGATACATGCAGGTTAAGACCTCGTGAACAAGGGCGAAAGTCCCGAGAGAGGAGTTGGTATCAGGGATTTGGAGTTCAGGATTCCAAGAGTCCTAATGACAAGAGATTGGGACACTCCATGGTGAAAATCCTGATATAGATCTAGACCATCCATCCATGAAGGGCACATGGTGGAGATCGAGAGTCCATCAATATTTCGGATACCGGGGATTCGAGTTGCAAAGGATTTGCGTCATTGGGGGTCGCAAGTCGCGAAATCGTGAAACAATGAGGACCGTCCATCTATAGAGTACACGTGGCTGTTGGTAAGTGATTTGGTGTTTTGGCACTCGGGAAAACAAAGGGCAAGAACCCTTGTCTTCGCGAGTCACGAAATCCCGATTACCAAAACCCCAAATCGATTTAAGTGTGAATAAGTTTGAGAAAGGCGGGATTTAACCGTGACCGTTGATCATTCTGAAAAGATCATAACGGTTGATCATGGGTGAAGGTCTCAACCATCTATCAGAGGGACATGTGGCTGCCGATCGATATTTTGGTATTTCGGCACCTGGGAAACCAAAGGGCAAGAACCCTTGTCTTCGCGAGTCGCGAAATCCCGATCACTGAAACCCCGAAATGGCGAGAGGTGTGAATGAGGTTAAGGAAAGCCAGGATTTAATCGTGACTGTTGATCATCCCAAAAAGATCATGACTGTTGATCTTGACTAAAGGTCACTACCGTCCATTGGAGGGACACGTGGCTGCCGGTCGACGTTTCAGTGTTTCAGCATCTGGGAAATCAGAGGGCTAGAAAACCTTGCCCCCGTGATTTGTGAAATCTCGATGCCCGAAATCCCGATACGCACTGTAGTGGAGAGGAGAAGTACCGAAAGAATATGGACTGTCCATCAGAGGAGACGCGTGGTGAGTGGTCAGAGATTTGGGAAAAGTCCCGAAATCCCGTGGACCATTGGATCCACACTCTTAAGAGCCGCCGATCTCTTACACGAACTTCCATATTGGAATTTGGAGATTTAAATGACAAGGAGTCTCGGAGTTGTTTCATTTCAAACTCCCGAGTACCAAAAACTCGAAAGGATCCATACCATCGGATCAGGGGAGGCTTACAGCCATTGATCTTCCTTTGGAGGGAAACTTGGGAGACTTCGTGATTTTCAGGGATTTGAATAGGAAAGGAAGAAGTCATGCATCGTGATTTCCCGAATCATGAAAGGCCGGTAAGGGATTTGTTGGTTTAAGCACGTGGTCATGAGGACAAGATCCAAACATGAAACTTGTACTTGCTATCCCTTTCAGGGTTCGGTGCTTCACTGTGTCGGGGTTTGCAGAGTCGAAAGACTCGACGCTCTGGTAGCGCTGAGTCGTGAAGAGCAAAAGGACGCCATATTTGTTTGACCTGTGGTCCTGACTCGTGATCCTATGGGAACGGACGAGGGAAGAGATAGCTTATGCTAGACCTCCGTAGACATTTCGGGGGTCTGATCATTGAGAAATCGACAAAAAATTCGATTTCCATAGTGGGTATGTGACAAATTGGTATTAGAGCATGGTTACAACACTCGACCTACTTGGGGTTATAAATGAGTTGTGAAGAATCTCCGTTCAGAACACTCTTAAAAAGAGTAACCCTCTATGTTAACCCTCTTAATTCAAAAAGGTCAAATTCTGAAATGAAAACCCGACTGTGTATGCATGTGAAAGAAATATGAATTTTGCACGGGTTATAAAAATGTATCTAACTATTGACTAACAAACAACGTTTTTCTTTGCACACAAGTGGAAGATCAACCGCGGGAAATTATCAACACATAGTATGGTGACTCACCATGAAGTGGGAGAGGGATCCCATAATAGAGACGAAGAGTCTGACGAAATAAGGGAAACATGGACCCCTCCAGATCTAGCAGAGACTATGAGGAGTCTCATGGTCGAATTACAAAGCTACAAGGCTGACAATGAAAGGATGATGAAAGAACAAGAAAAACAAACAAAAATTAACACAGTTTTACTACAAAGTTTATCCGATCTACAAAGACAAATGCAGCATGAACCTGAAACTCAGAAACATGGTCATATCAGTGGCCACATTGAGAGGAGCACCTCAAAAAAGGTCCACCCTAGAGGTAAAGGACAAGTGTCGGATGATTCCTATGAGAAGGAAGCTGGCGATTCAGAGGGCTCTTCTAGCAGTAGAACCAGTTCCTATCCGCAAAGAAAACAGAAGAAGCAAAAGTCTTCTAAAGGTTGAAAATTTGAAGAATTCATAAAGGCCAAATCACCCTCCTTCGAGAGTGAAATAAATAAGGGAGAGGAAGCAGAGGCCTGGCTGCTTGGACTAAAGAAGTATTTCAGAGTCCATGACTTTTCAGAAAATATGAAGGCCCGAGTGGCCACCTTCAACTTGAATGGAAAAGCTTCCATTTGGTGGGAAGACCTTAAGAATGTGAAAGGGGTTCGCGAAGAGGACTTGTCTTGGAAACGATTTGAGAAGTACTTCCCGAAGAAGTATCTGCCGGAAAAATATTTCGACAAAAAGACTAAAGAGTTTTATGAACTCAAACTGGGACAACTTACTATAGAAGAATATGTTAATAGATTCCTCGACTTGTTGAGGTATGTACCTTATATAAAATCAGAAAAGGCAAAGGTGCAATGCTTCATCAGTGGGCTACCCAAGGAATATCGGAACAAAACTGAATTTGATGAGACAAAGACCCTAGAAGGCACCATTCGAAAGGCAACCTATTTTCATGAATAGTTTGGGCTTCGAGTAGAACCTCACGAAGAATGGAAACTGAAGAATAGTTCAAGATTTCAGAAAAAGGGGATCAAATCCCCAGGATTTAAGAACTACAAGAAGAACCTAAGAATGAAATTTCCATCCCAGAGTGTACACCAGCAGAACTTTCCCTCATCGGGCGGAAATAAAACTTCTGGACCTATACCAGTGAAGGTGGATAACACCAAGAGAGAACCTCTGAAATGTTGGTGTTGCGGAGAGGAACATCTCCTGAGAGACTGTCCACATCGACAACAGAATAGTCAGAGGATTTATAACATCTAGGAGACTACTACTTTTAATGATGTGGCCAGGAGTGTGCCACAAATTTATGCAGCCTTGGATAATAACCAAGCTGACCATCAAGCTTCAGTAGTGGAAATAGAAGGTATGATTTTCAACCATCTAGTGTCTGTTTTGATTGACCCTGGTTCAAATTTGAGCTATATACCCCATAAAGCTATTGATAAATGTAAACTACAGCCACAAAAACATACCAAGTCATGGTTGGTACAGTTAGCCACTGGCACCAAAAGGAAGATAGCAGAGGTCATACCAGCTTTCCAATTAATGTTGGGTGAATTCCCCACCCAAGAAACCCTTAACATATTACCCCTGGGATCATATGATCTGTTGATCGGTATGGACTAGCTAGCCACCCATAAAGCCAGACTAGACTATTACCATAAAACCTTAGAGTGTGTAAGTAAAGAAGGGAGAAGAATAACCCTTCAAGGGATCCGAAAACTCATCTCGGTGAGACAAATATTAGCCTTGCAAATGAGAAAGTATTTCCGAAAGGGATGTCCCCTATATGCAATATAGGTGTTGAAAACAATCGAAGGTGATAAACCAAGCCCTGATGATCACCCTATCCTGAGAGAATACAGAGATGTGTTTCTGGAAGAGTTACTGGGTCTACCTCCGAGGAGGAACATAGAATTCTCGATAGAACTTGCACCAGGAGCGGTGCCGGTGTCTAGGACACCCTACCGGATGAGCACACCCAAGTTAGCTGAACTCAAACTGCAATTAAAAGAAATGATGGATAAAGGCTATATTCGACCCAACATGTCTCCATGGGGAGCACTAGTCTTGTTTGTGAAAAAGAAGGACGACATCCTTAGAATGTGTATAGATTATAGACAACTCAATAAGGTAACCATAAAGAACAAGTACCCTTTGCCTAGGATTGATGATTTGTTTGATCAATTGGGAGGCGCGTCTATTTTCTCAAAGATCGACTTGAGGTCGGGATACCATCAAGTTTGAATCAAGGATGAAGACATCCATAAAAATTCCTTCTGGACACGGTATGGTCACTATGAGTTTGTGGTAGTGCCATTTGGGTTAACCAATACCCCTGCCACTTTTATGTTCTTGATGAACAATTGTTATTGGATAAATCTGTAAGTGCGAACACAAACCGATCTCCCTAGATCCACCTGGATCTAGAACAAAGCAAGACAGAATAATACTCTTTCTCTAGATTTTGACTATTGAATGAAGTAGGAGGCAAGAATCATGAACATACCGTATGATCGCTTCCTTGGGTCTTTTTTGTTCCAGCTTTTCTCTAATTCTCTTGTGTAGTCAAGACCAGGACATCTCAAACCAATCGAAGTGAAAACAACTTAATATATTCAACAATTAATCTATGTATATGATCAAGGAATTATACAATAAAGTAGACATATCTTTATGGGAAAGGGACATATTACTGTATCATATTGATGGAAAGCAAATATTACAACCTGAGCCTTGATGTTGCAAACCTCCTTTCGATGGCCCTTAGCTCTGACACACACACTTGCTCACTTGCATGAAGAAGATCAACCACCTTTGATAAACTTGCTGGAGTTCTCTAGCTGCTGTAGCATCAGTCCTTCACACAATCTTTCACTAATTCTCTAATGTCTTCTTCACCTTGTTTGCTTATAACCTTTTCCATAAGAATCCCCTCAATATATAGGAGAGAATGAATTAGTTACTTAGATAAGAATGATCCCAAAATATCAGGAAATCCAGTACTTAGATAACCATTCAAATGCCATCTCATCCTTCTAGAAGATTCCCTTCTAGAAGCTTTGAGAATTCATCTTTTTCCCTTCTTTAGAAAGTGTTCAGACCCTAGCAGTTATACACAGTGTGAACTTCTCGTACCCTGACTTAAGGCAGCCTGTGAGAATCATACATTCTTGCAGGCAAATGTATTGGTAGCCTGCGAACCTTCCTCAAAAATGTAATTTCTGGAAAGAGATGAAGGTAACTTTTCTCAGGAGAAAGTTCTAATGAAGAGCCTGAGTACACCATCATCAATACATCATCATGATGACCAAAATCATGGGTAACAGAATGCCCCCCAAAGTCTGAGATTGGAACCAGTGACAGTCAATAGACTTTGTAAGCTGCATGTGTGTGTCGAGAACCAAGAACACATCTAATCGGAAACCTGTGAAAAATCAAGCATCTGCAGAGTATCATATATATCAATTCTGAGGTAGGAATTCCCATACTCAGATCATAGACTGATGACATTGTAGACATGGGCCATGGCCACCAATCATACACTGTGGATCCATGCCATCAAAATATAGCATAGCCACCTGAATACACTGTGGATCTATGCGAGAAATTTCAAATGAAGATGAGATAGCCACGAAACATACACAGTGGATCTATGTGTCACAAATTATACAGACTCCATCACAACCTGGATCAAAAATATAATATCTAGGGTCTTCAATATCATCACCCAAAGTACGAATCTAACCATGTGATTACATGTGTTGAAGTCGAACATGGTAGAAACCACTTGATTACCGGTCATTGATGAAACCATTAACAAGTGCAAGGGAAATCACCATTGATGTCAATGACTCCCAAGGTACTATAGTACAATCCATCGAGTGTAAATAAATGAGTTGATGTCGAACATTTGACGGAATCTTTCGATCAGGGGTCAATGATGTAAACCCACTGTCAAAAGCGAGGAAACTTGCCATTGAGGCATGCAAGCTCCAAGCTACTAAAGAATTTCTAAGTCTTGATTCCGGATAATGAGCTGAAGTTGACGGAACAAAACTCGTCACAGGAGGGCCTTGATGTATCCCCCATCAATGACATGAAATTATTTACAAAGTTTGAAGGCGAAACAGAGCATGTTGCAAATCGGACTGGACACAGGGAAGGCCGTCATGGAGAGAAAGGATAACTGCAGATGGCCGACTCAATATAAGTTTCAGATGGACTTCTCTTGAACATATGAACGACACGACCAATGATTTGGCAGCATTGACTCAAAGACGACACATGTAAAGACCTTGTAATCAATCGAAAGAGAGACAAATGGATTTCCGAAACCGGTTTCAAATGATGAATAGAGGGTGTCATGTTCAAGAGCGACACTTATTGCCAATCAATACGAAGATGAAACATATCCCTTTCCCAAATTTTCCCCCACCATTTCTGGCAAGTACCTCTTTATTTTTACGCAAGCTTGAAGAGGATCACATATTCTTGTTGATATAAGCTCATCCTTCGGATGAGTCCCTTGGAGTATATTTAACGAACCCTAAGAAGGAGTGGTTCGGTCCCATCACGGGTTTGTCAATGTTTGTTTAATGAGTCCAGAGATAGTAAACTCGAAGGTTTTTCAAGATTATAGAGTTTGGAAAAACACTTAAAAGAGAACTCTCCCAGTTCCTTTTTCGTAAAATAGTCTGGATGAGACCGAAAAAGAGAGAAATTATTGCTCACCAGACGCGTACTTAAAATACTTTATCGAGCGTGAAAATAGCAAGGTCGCTCGACGATCTTTTCATGTTTAGAGAGTTTGAAAAGAGCTTAAAGAGGACTCCGGGGGGGTTCCTTTTTTTTATAACCTTGTTGAGTCCGAAAAAGTGATAAAACTATGCTCGATCACGTTCTTATATATTTATGAGTGTAAGAACGGACAAAAATGACGCTCGAGGTTTTATGTAAAAACCCTAAAAACAATCAAAACACGCCATACGAAGAAAAATATATCCATACCCTTGTGTTTAGTTATCAGCGTCATCACACCTGCAAGTCATTACACGCATCTTGATATTAGTGATTAGGTTTTAATCAATAGATAAGAATAAAAAACCCAAAAGGACATAGTAAAAAGTAAATTAAATGAGTAAATAATCATTTTTTACCATATCATTTCACATTTTCACTATTGAGCTCCAAAACCCCCTTTTTACCCTCCGAATTTGGCGTCGATTTTCGGGAGCTACAAGAGATCATTCAATGAGCCGTCTGCAGCATTAAGGTAATCTCTTCATTCTTGACATTTTCATGGTTTAAATTTTCGATTTCATTGGTTAGTTTCACAGTTTCAAGTTGTTTTTTGAACCCTACATGCACATAGGCATTCTCGCAGGCAACCCATACGGGACCTGCGAGAACGATGTGTTCTCGAAAGTGAGCCTTGAGCCACCTGTGAGGTGTTTGCACTATACAAGTGAGGCACCTACGAGAACCACAATCTCAATTTTTTTTTTAAATATTTAGCCAATGAAAAAGATCCAGATTATGAATAAAATCATTAATCCTCCTTTTATGTCCCTTGTGCAGGTAAATAGCCAGAAACATGGTGCTTGAGTGGCGAGAATGAGAACATGAAGAGGATAATGCAAATGCTGAGAATCATCCTCCCATTATAGCTGCATTGAGAGATTGTGGGCTCTTAAAATACTTTCGCATCCCGGGCATGAGGGCCCAGGTCAGACTACTGGAGTATCTAGTCCGTATGTGGGACCCAGATCAACAGGTTTTCAATGTAGGAGCTCATACTTTGTCCATAGACATTGAGGACATATACTTTTTGACTGGGTTGTCCAGGCACGGGTATTATGTCAGTTTGACTGGTATTAGAGGTGGTGGGCTCAAGATGAGTGAGTACTGTAATCAATACTATGTACTAGAGGCTGAAAGGAAAAAGGGAAAAGTTGCTATCTCGGGGGTACAAGACTTGACCCTCCGCACTATCCTTTTTACTATAGCTTGGATGGCCGGGAGTTCTGCTCCTCATATGGCATTACAAAGCTACTTCTAGTATGCCATCGAGTGTACTGAGCCTCGAGTATTCAATTGGGCCGATGCTGTGCTTCGCAGTATCAAAAGACAATTAACTAAATGTAGGCGAGGTGAATTGAAACAATTTGGGTATGGATCTTTACTAGTGTCCTTCTTACTTGAGAGGGTCCCTGTATTTAGACTTCAGGTTGAGTGGAACTTACTGGGTCCTAGAGATCCATGGATGCTTAGATGGTGTCGTCTCATGGCTCGGCACGTGGCAGGACCAATCGTCAAGTATGACGATATTTTCTTTGACTGGCTTCGAAACTAGATGTTGATGGTCGATGACGACGCATATGTTGGGTTGGATTTCTGAGGAGATCTAGATTTGGCACTGCCTGAGGATGCTCAGTGGGGTGACCTTGGTAAGAAGTACATGCATTTTCTCTTTTTAAATGTTTTTGAATTTTTACCATATTTAAATGTTTTTGTTTTATGTATTCATCCAAAGACTAACACAAAATGTTTGTTGATAACACAGATGTTGGACCGTATAGACCTCCTGGCACCTCTCCTATCCAGCGACGAGGAGAAGTAGCACCAGCAACACCACAGTATGCCGAAGATTATCAGGTGGTAGAACAGAATTTAGAGGGCCTGATAGCAGACATTCTAGATATGACTCTGGAAGAGGTTCCACGACGCGATCAACGTCACATTGTAGGGGTATCAGTAACTATGAGTCGATTGCTCCGTAGAGTTTCTAGGGCAGTCGTGTGTTACTGTGAACGTCATCCGTGATGTCACTTTGTAGAAGCTATAAGCTTCAAATTTTGATATTTTGGTCTTCAAACAAACTTTTTGTAAAAACAACAAACTCTTTTGATCGTTATATACAGATGGCTTCTACCAGTTTACTTTATATTGTGTGAATTTAAGTGTGTTTGATTTATAAATGGTTCAAATGTCTGTCCAATACATAATTAGCCAATGCATCTGTTAATGTATTAAGACATATAGGAATATGTTGATATTCAATGTGATCAAAATAACGTTCCAAGAGGCGAATTCGCAAATACACCTGTAACAAAGTAGGACTTCGAATAGAGTAGATATTACTTAGGTGTAGTACTACAAGCTGTGAGTCAATTCGCACAACCAAATGATGAATTTCGAGTGAGATAGCATCAACCAATAATTCAATAACGACGCTATACTTTGCAATGTTGTTGGTTGCACGACCAAGACATACACCTCGTAAAGATATAAGTTCGTTTGTTGGGGCATAGATTTCCCACGCAGCGGAAGCTAGGTTCCGAGTACTACGACTAGCACCATCAGCGAAGCCAATATAGGGTAGCAAAGACTCTGACATCTGGCAATCAAACACAATGTCACATAAGGGCAGAGACCAAATAACGTCAAAAGTAAACAAAAGTAACACACACAAAGTATGATACATAAAATACAAGTACTTGTGCACAAATGATTTATGCATAGTACTTCTTCAAGTACAACCCATTCCTGGGTTCACTCAAAGGGATACCATCGTAATCGACTAGCTCATATGCTCCTTTTTCCAAAACTTGGCGAACAATATAAGGACCTTGCCACATTGGTTCGAATTTCCCAGCTCCTAACGTATCTCGATCCTGTTCATAAAGAAGAACAAGATCACCTTCAGAGAAAACGCGAGGCTTGACATGCTTGTCATACTTTGCCTTGACACGTTTCTTCTGGGCTTCTATGACTAGAGTGGCGTCACGTCGAGTCTCGCCTAATCGCATTAAATATAATAGACATTCTTCTTCAGCAGAAGTATTGGGTAAGAGTTCGACAACTAGCTTTAGATAAGGTATCTCGCATTCTATTGGAAGAATGGCTTCCACACCATAGACCAATCGAAGAGGCGTAAACCTTGTAGCGGATTTGACAGATGTCCGATATGCCCACAATGCCGAAAACAACATCGTGTGCCAGCTTGTTTTATGAATTCCTATCATCCGTCGAAGCATATTTATAATAACTTTGTTGATTACTTCAACCTGGCCATTAGCTTGTGGATAATAGGGTGTTGAGTTATCATGACGAAGACCCAACTTTTCCGTAAGTTCAAACATCATAAAATTCCTAAAATGACTATCGTGATCAGTGATGATAGCTTGAGGAACACCAAAACGGGCTATGACATGGTTAAAAAGAAACAAGGGTGCAGTCTTTCCAGTATTATCGAATGTTGGCATCGCCTCCGCCCATTTTGTAAAGTAATCAACAACTACAATGATGTAACCATGCCCCCCGGCCGACTGAGGGTGACATGTCATGAAATCAATGACCCATTTTGCAAAAGGACCAACTGAGACCACAGGATGAAGAGGAGCAGGATGTGACTGAATTTTCTGATTGTAGGTCTGGCAGGCATGTCATTTCTAAACGACAGTAATGCAGTCGTTGAATAAGGAAGGCCAAAAATACCCTGCGCGTAAGATCTTCTAGGTAGTAGCATACCCAGACATATGACCACCACATGCTCCAGAATGGAAGTCATTTAGAGCTTTCTCAACTTCATCAAACGTCAGACATCGTCGAAAAACAGAGTCAATTCCCCGATGGTAAAGAGTATCTCCGACGATGATGTATTGACGTGCTTGATAGCGTATGCGACGTCGTTCAGTATTAGACAAAGCAGGCCGGAAAGTATGGGTTTGGAGATATATAATGATATCCCCATAGCAAATATCGTCAGTGCTAATAAGTAAAAGAGATTCACCGGGTAACGAATCTACTGCTACATTTTCCGTGGCAGAGTGAGGAAAATCACATATCAACTTAGCGAAAACTAAGGATTTCTTAGACGTGGCGCGATCAAATTCCAAGTCAAATTCATGGAGTATGACAATCCATTTGGAGTATTTTCCCCCTAGCAATTGACGTGTCAAAATGTGTTGCATAGGGTTGCAATGAGAAATCACTGTAGTTTTCCGTGAAAGGATATAATGCTGGAAGCATTGAACAGCTTGAACGGCAGCCAAGGCCAGTTTTTCAACATGTTGATACTTGATTTCAGTTGATGTGAGACTTCGACTCAAGTAATAAATAACATGTTCATCGTGCGCCTCATCCTCTTGGACGAGAACCATGCCGATGGTAAACTCAGAGGCAACAAGATAAAGAAAATAATCACGACTATAACCAGGAGGAAAGAGAAGCAGAGCTTGCGTGAGGGACAACTTCAAAGCCTCAAAATCATTGTTGGCCATGGTATCCCAAACGAACTCAGAATCTTTCTTTAGTAGCCGTGTAAAACCACGAGTAATCTCGGCGTAATTAGGAATGAAACGACGAAGAAAGTTGGCTTTCCCCTGCAAACTTTGTAACTGGCGCAGTGTAGAAGGAGGAGGGAGATTAAGAATTGCCTCAACCTTAAGAGGATCTACCCTGATCCCTTGATGTGAAACGATGAAACCTAGAAGACGGTCGAATTCTACACAAAAAATGCATTTATGAGGATTTAAATGAATACGATAGAACCGACAACGAATGAAAATAGCTTGGAGATGAGTGGGGTGATCGACTCGTCACAAAGAATGAGCTGGTAAATTGTCCAAATAGGGTTGAACGATATGCTTTATATCATGAAAAGCATAAGACATAGCACGTTGAAACATCATGCCAGCGTTCTTAAGACCGAAGGGAAGTTTCCTATAGGCAAAAGTACCCCAAGGACATATAAAAGCAGTTTTATGTTGGTCCTTAGGAGCGATGTTAATTTGATTATAGCCGGAGAAACCATCCATGAGAGAGAAGATTTCACTTCCGGCATAGCAATCGACAATCTGGTCGACGAAAGGGGTTGGAAAGTTGTCTTTGGGATAGGCTTTGTTAATATCCCTATAATCAACACATACACGAATACTTCCACCTTTCTTATCAATTGGAATAGGGTTGGAAACCCATTCTATCAGAGCCACAGGGTAAATAAAGCCGGCTTTGAGAAGTTTTTCAACCTCGAGCTTGATAGCCGCTGCTTTATGTGGATGAATGGGACGAAGGCGCTACCAGACAAGCTTAGCTCCGGGGTATGTCTTTATCTCATGTACAACAATTGCAGGGTCGATACCTGGCATTTCTTCGTAACTCCAAGAGAAAATATCATGAAATTCTTTGAACATAGATGTATAAGTGGCAATTTCATCTGGAGAACACGAAGTGCCAATATGAACATTTTCAACTATCCCAGGTTTAACGGATATGTCAACGGGAATCGTGGGCGATATCTTACTGAGGTTCCCTTCGGCAAACACATCATGTGCTGATCCAGGAACGGTGGATATGACAACAATGGTCGACGGAGCCGAAATTCGTTGGTAGTTCTCAAGAGTGTGTTGTTCCAGAAAGAGTATGGAATGATGATGTCCATCGTCCCAAGGGGTGTCCTCCATGACGAACATGATCATCTCGTCAATGGGAAAGATAACACGGAAAGGATCGGGAGACAACTCATCAAGAAAGGGTGTAGAAGGTGTTGCTGAGTGAATGGCCTGATAAGCGGACTCAACTGGACTTAATGGCATGAAGTCGCCGAAACGAGTATGATCTCCAAGATCAGGGACTATCCAAGGGTCGGAAGACATAGGAAGTTCGTGAGGCATAGTGGAGATCATATTGATAGAAGCAATTGATGGGCGTGGAACATCGGGAGGTGGAATGGGGAAAGTACCCATTAACGAAGAGTCCTTTAAAAGGCCTACACCGACATTCTCATAACCTGGAGGGGTGTTAGCTATAAATGACACGTTGCCAGTATGAGTATTAGAATTAAAGAAGGCAAGTTGGTCAACTGTAACAACCTTTCCCTGATGAGGAAAATGGACAACACGGAAAAGTGTTGACACAACAGCGCACATGGAATCGATCCAGCTACGACCAAGTAGAAGATTATAATCAAGGGGAGCGTCGAAGACTTCCACTTCAACTTGGACTATCTTACCTTCCAGTGTAACGGGCAATGAGGGAAGAACACTGTAAGGCTTAAAACCAGAGCCATTGAAGGATTTCAGAGTGTTTTGTGATTCATTTAGAGGAGGAGAGCCAATGGCTTTCCAACAAGCAAAAGACATTACACACTTAGAGGCAGCCTCATTGATAACAGTTCGTCAAATGTTTTTGTTCAAGACAACAACTTGTATCTGGAATGCAAGCTGAGGGGGTAACCTTGGAATGTGATCTTCCAAGTAAAAGAATATTAAATTCGTATCTGTGGGGTCAATTCCACCTATAGATTTCAACAGTGCCTTCCGTTGTGCAGGATAAGACTGAAGGACTTCAAGGGCTGACATCGCTGAAGGTGCCTGGGCCAGATCTTCCACAATGTTGTAGTTCTGGGCCGCACGAGCATGAGGATTGAAATCCAACTTGCGAACAACACCCTTAGGGGGTCGCAGGACTGTATCAAGGCTTGGTTGTTCGAGATGAAGAGGACCGTTTGTAGGTGGAGTCGATGGAGAGGGTTGGACCAAAACAGGAGGTACATCGTCAACCTTCTCCTTCGACGGAGAATAATCTTTGGCTCGAGTTGTGATTGCAACGTTTTTTTTCTTAGAATCACCAGTACACATCAAAACATATGATGTCGTAGAAGTAGATGGTTGGTCATGAATGACCAGCTGAGCCTATTGTTGAGACGGGAAGGGTTGGGACAAGACTGTCGGTGTAGATGGTTTGGGTGTTCCTTGAAGGAACTTAGTGACCTCAACACGTTGTGGACAATCCTTCGTATAGTGATAGTCACCACAGATAAGGCAAGGGTATCGTGGTTTGCGCTTATCCCGATCTTCAACAGGGGGATTTTTAGTTTTCTCTATTTGATTATTATTTTTACTCTCCTTATTCTTGCCTTTCCCTTTTTTAGATTTATTTTTACCAGTCAGGGTAGATTGTACGGTGTTCACCTTAGAAGTTTTACCAGCGGGAGTAGCAGGAGACAAAGCATTTTGAACATTAGAAGAAGTATATTTAGGGGTTGTACTTGAAACAGAATGTGAGTGGGCATGGGCAGTCCCAATCACACCATCAGCTGTGTGCGAGACAACTGGAGCAGTTGAAGTGCTGGAAGAACCAGGACGAGGTAATTCAGGTAACAAATCATATAGTGTTCTCGTTTGCGAATAAATGAGATCAATATATTGAGCACGACTTATAGCCTGCTCTAATGGCCGAAGTGTCCTCATACACACAATTTTATTAATAGGAAAATAAATTACATAAGAGACATTGCAAGAGTTTACATCCCAACAACTCAATACTCTTGCAATGAGATATATATAATCTAAAAGTCCTAACAAACTCAAGATATGGATCACTTATTTAATAAACAAGTGTCCATTTACAATAAATGCTATCTTAACAAACTTAAAACAAAACTCCTAATTTAGAGCCTAAGATACGACACCTCTCTAGATTCATATCTTTTACAACAATAATGTATCTCTAAAAGTCTACATCTATTTATCAAATATTCTAGATTATTAATTTAATATTCTAAATTAATAATCAATTTATTCTAAATTTATAAACTATGATAATTGTATTTTGGATTATCTAACATTCCCCCCTATGATCCAAAAATACAATACAACAGATACCAAGTTCATCCCTGAACTTAGTAAATTTTATTCTTCTAAGAGGTTTTGTGAAAATGTCAGAGATCTGATCTTCTGAAGGACAATAAATTGGCTTGATGACATCCTTTGCAATAAGAGATCTGATATGATGATACTTGGTTTCCACGTGCTTTGTCTTTGAATGAAAAACTGGATTCTTGGCAAGCTTAATGGCTGACTGACTGTCGATGAATAATGATGTAGCTTCTTCTTGAGAAATGCCCAAGTCCTGTAAAATCCTACGTAACCAAACAATTTCACATGTTGCTTCCCATGCTGAGATGTATTCTGATTCTGCTGTAGAAGTAGCAACTGTAGCTTGTTTCTTACAATTCCAAGATACTGCTACGGAACCCATGTTCATTAAATAACCTGATGTGGATGCACGATCATCAATACTCCCTGCAAAATCAGCATCTGAAAAACCACCAAGTACAAAATTTTTAGTCTTTTGTAAAGAAGACCAAAATATTTTGTTCCTTCGATATATCGAAGAACTCTTTTGGCTGCATTCCAGTGGCTATCTCGTGGTTGTTGCATAAAGTGAGAAAGAATACTGACTGCATAAGATAGATCTGGGCGAGTGTTGGTCAAATAAATCAAGCTGCCAATCAACTGTCT
>ML869530.1:0-11767 GCA_009831015.1 Picea engelmannii | reverse complement strand
TAGGTCTTTGACCAGCCTCCCCACGCAGATTGAGCTCGGATTTGATGTCAAATCGACTTGGGAGCCGATCCATTAGTGGTTGGGAGGCCGACCAGCTTCATAAATGCGCCGTTTGGCAGGCGCGCGGGTTTTGCACCCCACAGACGCGCATATGCACTCCAAATATGAAGATATTGCGCGCGTGCGCGCGCGCACCCAGTGGGTGCAAAGTGCTTTTTAATTTTTTGGCCATTTTGCATAGTTTTGACCCTTTTGTTGTGCTGTGGAATTAATCCTTGTGCCATGAATGACTGTTTTTCTGTGTTGATGATGCAGAGTTCTTGTCGCCCTGTGCGGACGAAATTTCATTGATAACACTCGTCTTCCTGTGCACTTCTCCTACTACTTCTTGGACGTAGGAAAAATCCAATGGTCCAGATCTTCTGACTAGATCTCACGACAATTGTACTCCTCCTGAGATTTTGCGCTTTCTTCTGATGCTTGGAAGAAATTCCAATGTCCAAAGGCCTCAACCTTTGTTATGTTTCCTCTACGAGCTCCACGACTTTGATTCCTCGCCTGCGCATATATGAAAACGCTATCCCTCTTGAGATATTGGGAACTCTAACTCTTCCAAAGAGTTCTCTGGCCTCTGCACTCCATGTAGCTACGGATCCGTGCACTGAAAGAACTACTCCTCCTGAGCTTATCCTTCGAATCCTTGAGGGATTCTGCGACTTCTACGCTCCTGCAGAACTTTTGCACTCATAAAGTGCTATTTGTCCTGAGCTTTACTCTCACCCAGACTTCTAAGGAACTCATTCCTTTTATCTCTTCTCCTTCAGATGGAGAAAATATGATGCCCTCCTGGATATCCTTTTCTCAAGCAACCTATTGCTGAGTCTTTCAGGGTGTTCAACAACCCTATGAAGATCCTTCTACGGATTCTTCTTCAAATTACAGAACTCAAAGAGTTCTCTCCCTGCGCCTGTCTACACACTTACTCAATACCCTTCTGGAAAAGGTTTTATAGAACTCCTCAGAGCTTCTGAATTCTTCTGAACTCATAGCAGAGTTCCTCCTCTGTGCACTCCTTTGCACCTGCTCAATGCCCACTTGGCAGAGCTTTATATAACTCACAGCAGAGTTTCTGTCTGCAACTGTGTCTTCTCCACAACCTTACCTCCTGAGGTGTTCAACAACCTCAAAGGTCTTCCCCGAGTTAATGATTTCCACTTCTGTGCCCGCCTGACACGTCTTTGTCTAACTCCGTAGAGTTTAGAAGTGCTTCTGTACACTGGTATTCAGAGACCGCAGTACTCTGTCACGCCCTCCTAGCATTAAACCACAAAGAACCTCTCAATCTTGAAAATCAAACAACTCCCTGCAAATGCAAACCTACAGCATAAAATGAACACTCAAAGACATTCATTCAACACAAAATTCATGTAGGAAAAACTGCTCTGATTTGTATTAATAAAAATGCCTCTTTACAAAGGTGTTCTGAGCGTGGACTGTAACAAGGTCTCAGCTCTTCTCTTCTCTCTCTCGCTCTATCTACTTACTCCAAAAATAGATACTCTGATCTCTTTACATGAGGGGGCTCTTAGAGCTCTTTCCTCCAATCTACCTACCCTATTTAATTGCATTGAATGGGCTGTCTAGTCCACAATCGGATCTAGATCTTAGCCTTACAAAAATTAAAGGCCTACCTACTCTACAGCCTGTGAAAAGCATGACGTCATGGCTCAACAACCTTACAACATTTATTACATTCAAATTTAAATTTGGAATGAGGATGCACCTCTCTTCATTGAATGCATGCATTGATGTGGGCTGGCTAGCTGGCTGATTGGCATGGAGAGATGCTCCTTCATCATACTCCTCAGCTGCAAAATTCATGAGATCCTTCTCATGAGCTTCCCATCTCAACTGTTGAAATCCTCCTAGATCCAAAACAAATTTCTAGAGCTATTCATCTACTCCATCTCCCTATTGTTGTTGCTGCTTCTCTGTCGAGCTTCTCCTTGTTGGCAGTCTCTACTAACTCTATCATCAGCCTTCTAATCTTCTCGATCACTTCATCCAACTGCTCCAGTGGTTGGCTTTGTTTATGCAGTCTCCTGAGCTGCATTTTCTTTCTGTAGATGGGTAGATCATCATGATATCCCATGTCATCTTCATATGCTTCCAACCTCACCTGTTGGATGTGCATGCCTTGCACTATCACCCTTCTCTCTAGGGCTTCAATCTGTTCATACAGATCAACCAAACTAATGTTGTCTTCATCTTCTTCTACAGCTTCTGCAAGCTCCAATGTTGTAGTCTCTTCAGCTTCTTGGCTAAAAGTATTGAGCCACTCCTCATAATGCTCATCTTCTTCCCCTGCTTGGGCAGCTTCTAATGTCTTCTCTAATTATTCTTCCCTGACAATCATAGCTGGTTGTCCTTCTTTTGCTGTTGTTTCTTCTGCTGCAACACAGATTTCTGCCTCCTCTAGGCTAAGTGGTAGGAATATCTGAATTCCCCCAATCATTAGAATATTTCTCCGATCTTCCTTCTCTGTCAGCTACTCTCGCTGATTCAAATCCATCTATGAGCTCATCTTCTCTATCAGCTCCTCGGGCTGATTTGAACTCACCTCTAAGTCCATGAGACTCTCAAACAGTCCCATCTCTATTTCCTTGCCCACCTACCAAATTGGAATTTTTTGGCTGCCCTCCTGGCAATCGATGAGATCCCGCAGTAATCTCATCTTATTGTCCTCCTGGCAACGTGAAATTTCCTAGATGTCCTCATGACAGTCCATGAGATCCTGCAGCGAACTCAACTCTTTTCCCTCCTGGTAATTGGAAATTTCCTGACTGTCTTCTTGACAATCCTTGAGATCTTCAGCTGATCCCAATTCATTCTCACTACCGAGTTTTCTCCCAGTCTCTGGTTCACATACCTGAACCATCTCCTCAGGTTCATCGAGGTTTTCAACATGCCTCAACCATCCTCTTAATAACCTACACTATCTTCTAGCCATCAAGTCCTTGACTAGCCATTTTGATTTTGTCCTCATGGGCCATTCATATACCCATCTCGACTTGGTGTTCTTCTACATCTCAAATGCAAGTTCATCCATCCTTTTCCTCATCTCAGCAATTTCTTTATCCCATTCATCTTTTCTCATCAGCTCTGGGTCCTTCCTTCCAGCATATCTACAGCCTTCAATAGCCATCTTGCTATCTATCTTCCCTTCTGGCAAATCTGCTGCTGTCACTCTATAACCCCGAGTGTCTCTAGCCTCTTCCTCAGTCTTCCTGACTGTCTTATTGATTGTTGCCTACCTGCAAACAATCATCATAGAGTCTCCAACACTCTATCTTCCTTTTCCTTCTCTCTGCCTGAAATATACAAACAGAGTTCTAGCTCTAATACCACAAATGACGCAGCACCCCTCTGCCCTCTACAGGTACAGAGTCGACCTCCCGGTCTAAGGATCGTTCAATAACCTTCCCTGAGATGACGCGGCTCTCTTGATTCCCTGCTGGAATCTCAAATTTCCGATCCACATGTCCGTCTTCCCTGCTCACGGTCTTCTGCACACAACCATGAATTTCGGGTTTCATAACCCTCAGTGTCCCGATGTCAAGAGCCTCTGTCCCCTTGACCTCCCGATCACCGAAATGTCGATTTGCCAAAAGGCTTTTCTTGCATTATCCTTTCTGTCTATGACCCTAGTCCATGTGATCACTTCCCATATGACCACAATCCTATTTCTTTTGGGATTTATCAATATGAGAGCCCGACCTCTTGTCAACAGGACTCCCAAATTCCTAATTTTCGATTTGTTGAAATGCTCCCGGCAATACTACTCTTTTGAATGCCTCTTCGGGACTTGATGCTTTGGAATTTTGTGAATCCCATTGCATCAGCCTTTCACTGTCCTCTTGTACTCCCAATACCTGAATCCCTGAAATACACTCCCTTTCGGGACTTTCCCCAAAATCCTGGATTGTTTCCATGCGTCCTCCTACGATGGACAGTCCTTGTCATTTCACGACTTGCGACCCCCTGTGACACAATATCCTCTGTCAACTTGAATCCCCGGTAGTCGAAATACCGATGGGCTCCTCAATCTCTGCCACGTGCCCCACCGTATGGACGGCTGTGATCTTTTCGGGACTTCGCTAGGTGCGAAGTCAAAATGCTCACCTCTGTGAGTCCCGGTGTTTGAATCTTCAAAACGGATGATTTCGTGACACGTGTCCTCCCTCGAACAGACGGCTCAGATCTAATTCGCCTTTTCGGGACTTTTGATGTGGAGTGTCCCGACTGCTTGTCCTCGGGACCTCCGATATCCCGAATGCTGAAATCCTGATATGCCAACACCTCCTTCAGGACATTCTCTTCCTTGTTCACACAGTCTTAAACCTCGCGTAACCCCTGACAAATCTAATGGTTGTCGGGTGTTTTGACCAAGATCTGGTGGCTCAGACCTCGTATTCCTGTGCACTTCTCCTGCTACTTCCTAGACATAGGAAAAATCCAATGGTCCAGATCTTCTGACTGGATCCGACGGCAACTGTACTCCTCTTGAGATTCTGCGCTTTCTTCCGATGCTTGGAAGAAATTCCAATGTCCAAAGGCCTCAACCTTTGTTCTGTTTCCTCTGCGAGCTTCAAAACTTTGAGCCCTCGCCTGCGCATATATGAAAATGCTATCCCTCTTGAGCTCTTGGTAACTCTAACTCCTCCAAAGAGTTCTCTAGCCTCTGCACTCCTTGTAGCTACGGCTTCGTGCGTTGAAATCACTACTCCTCCTGAGCTTATCCTTTGAATCCTTGAGGGATTCTGCGACTTCTACGCTCCTGCAGAACTTCTGCGCACACAAAGTGCTATCCATCCTGAGCTTTAATCTCACCCAGAATTCTAAGGAACTCAGTCCTTTTATCTCTTCTCCTTCAGATGGAGAAAATATGATGACCTCCTGGCTATCCTTCGCTCAAGCAACCTATTGCTGAGTCTTTCAGGGTGTTCAACAACCCTATGAAGATCCTTCTACGGATTCTTCTTCAAATTATAGAACTCAAAGAGTTCTCTCCCTGTGCATGTCTACACACTGACTCAATTCCCTCTTGGCAGAGGTTTTACAGAACTCCTCAGATCTTCTGACTTCTTCTGAACTCACAACAGAGTTCCTCCTCTGTGCACTCCTTTGCACCTGCTCAATGCCCACTTGGCAGAGCTTTACAGAACTCACGGTAGAGTTTCTATCTGCAACTGTGTCTTCTCCACAGCCTTGCCTCCTGAGGTGTTCAGCAACCTCAAAGGTCTTCCCTAAGTTAATGATTTTTGCTTCAGTACCCACCTGGCATGTCTTTGTCTGACTCCACAGAGTTCATAAGTGCTTATGTACACTGGTATTCAGAGACCACATCTCTATCACACCCTCCTGGCATGAAACCACAAAGAACCTCTCAAGCCTGAAAATCAAACAACTCCCTACAAATGCAAACCTATAGCATACATCTACATCATAAAATGAACACTCAAAGACATTCATTCAGCACAGAATTCATCTAGGAAAAATTGCTCTGATTTGTATTAATAAAAATGCCTCTTTACAAAGGTGTTCCAAGTGCGGACTATAACAAGGTCTCGGCTCTTCTCTTCTCTCTCTCGCTCTATCTACTTACTCCAAAAATAGATACCTTGATCTCTTTACATGAGGGGGCCCTTAGATCTCTTCCCTCCAATCTACCTACTGTATTCAATCGCATTGAATGGGTTGTCTAGTACACAATTGGATCTAGATCTTAGCCTTACAAACATTAAAGGCCTACCTACTCTATATCCTGTGAAAAGCACGACCTCATGGCTCAACAACCTTACAACATTTATTACATTCAAATTTAAATTTGGAATGAGGTTGTGCCTCTCTTCATTGAATGCATGCGCTGACGTGGGCTAGCTGGTTGGCTGATTGGCATGGAGAGATGCTCCTGCATCATAATATTCCAGATATAAAAAGTATGCAGAACATAAATAAAATGCTATAAATGGCAGATAAATGACAATATAACCATAACAACACCACAATAACACTAAAATGATATCAGAATAACAACAGAAAGAGCACTTTGATTATGAGAGCAATGTTCACTTGCCTCTTCGAGGGGGAAACCTCTAATTGAGCAGATATCTATTACAATAATATCCAAGCTAGGGTTCTCATACCCTTGACTCCTATTTATACTAAATATGTATATCAAAAGAACCATCTAGAGGAAGATCCTTCTAGAAGAGAAAGCTTCTATTAGGTCTTCTTACATTCGACTTATTCTATCTTATTGCAAGGCCTTATTAATATTGACCTTTATTACATCTGAATATATTGTTCTACCTATGTGAGGGGTTAGGTCCCTAATAGATAACAAACTTGGTCAAGACCCTAATAACCACTTTATGACCTTTCATCTTTGGTGTTCATCAAATTCACTAATGGATGATTCTATCTGTTTATGTATTTTCCAGCACACGCTTACAGGTTCAACAACTAAATGGTACATTGAGTTACAACATAAAACTTTTGAAGATTTTAATTCACTTGCTATGGATTTTCTCACCCACTTCCAATTACCTATCTGCTACAAAATGGGCACATAACTTTTGAACTCCCTTCTTCAGACTAAATCCATACATATTTGATGCAGGAGCATTGCCAACACATCAAGCGAGCCAGCGCGATGGCGGGAGACAGCTGGATAAGCCAACACAAAATTTTGAAAAAACCTTGATATTGTTGCGCAAACATTAATGTTTGAATTTAATGAAGCGCACTTTATATATTGTAATGGACCTTGAGCAGATATCTCTCGTCCTTTGGTATATAGGAGGCATTCAATTAAGTTAATGCTGGTAGATAGGATTTTAAGTCTAGATTTGATAGTTTAGAGTTCGAGAGGGAAAACGGATATAGACACCCTCATTGTGCATTGTAAAATAATTATCAACCTAGGAGAGGAGAAGAGCAAGCATAGAATGTTGTATGAAGAACACCCATGTACAGGCATTTGAATTAATAGAAGGAAGCTTTGATTCAAGCTAATGGGTTGTGTTTTTTTCTCTGTGTATTGATGTTGTGCTCATGAATGTTTTCTTTCTTGTTATGCATTTTCTTTGTCTATGCTGTGCATGTGATTTCATGTTTCAAACTGAAGTTTGAAAGGGAGAGAGAATGAGGTTCAATTGTTTCTCTATCTGAGCCAGGAGATTCCTGCAAGGTGTGCAGTTGAATTCATCCGCAAGGAGTGCATTGATGGAGGATTAGTAGTTTAACTTTTGATCTCATTCACCTAGAAGCGGAAGTGGGTTGTTGAAGCCGTGCAAGGAGTGTGCAGGCTGGAGCAGAAGTCTCAGTTGTGAATTTGAGCAAAGGAAGTTAAAGACTGTTGCTGCAAGAGTTGCGCAGAGTCGAAGGGATTCAACACTTGAGAGTTGTTGAATGATTTCCGTCGAAAGTGCGCGTAAGAAGTTCTCTGAAGGACTTGAGAATTCAAAACAAGTTCAGAAGGTATAGGCCTTCGATTTCACTGAAGACTAAGTGCAGGAAATTTGTCGTTGGAAGTCGGAGGAAAGCGTCGCAAGTTGGCGAGTGAGAAACGAGTCTTGTGGAGAGACACTCTTTTGTTTCGTAGAATCCTCAAGGGGAGAACGGATGGACAAAATATTTGGAAGAGATTTCATGAAGTTCTGAGAGTCGTTGGATCTCTCAGAGGTGCAAGGTAGTTACAACGTAGGTGTGGAGAGGATTCAAAGCTCAGGAGAGGCAACACCGTTGATCCAAGTTGGTCAGGGCCGTTGGATTGTTCACGAGATCGCCTATCAGGATCTCGTGAGCAAAGTGTCCTAAGTTTGGTAAGGAGAGTCGCGAGATTGCGAGAACCGATATCTTGACTACTCCAAGGATAGGGTGGATCCACAGGATTTGGCAAGTGGACAGGTGGCAGCTCGCATCTCGGGAGCTCGTAAGTGGAAGGATTGAAAAATTGGTGTCAAAGGTTACGAGGCGCGAGGGCATGAAGTGGCGAGAAGGCTGGAAGCCATCCATCGGAAGAGGACAGGTGGCAGAGATCTAAGGATCTCGCGAACCTGGGAGTTCGCAGGGTGAACACCCCAGTGTTTGGTGTTAAAAGTCGTGAGACGTCAGGTCACGAGGGAGTGAGGTCGCGAGTCTCGACACCTCGGACATTGGGAGTCGATGGGGAAGTTATTCAACTTTGCGAGTGGCGAAGTCACAAGGGAGCAAGGTAGAAATAGCGTGGAAGTCCTGAGAGAAGTGACAGGTGTGGACGGGTCAAGTCACATGTGCACATCGGATTTTCGGTACCTTGGGCATCGGAGGTTGTAGAACCAAAAGTTCGGTATCTCGAGTAGCGAGGGCGCGAGTAGCGAAATCCCTCAGGGAAAAGTCAACGAGTTGACTGACCATCGGGTCTCAGGGATCTGAGAGCCCAATGTTCAACCTTTGAACTCGCGAAGTCACAAGTTCCGATCCTCCAAGGGGTTAAGGAAGAGGATCGTGCGAAGAAGAGAATCTGTGGGTAGGAAGATTCCCGATAGGGAATTAGGATAACCTTTGAGTTCTTTGGGCCGAGAGAAGAGAGGAAGGTCCTGTGTGAGCGAACGTGCCCATGAGGGTGGTGCGCGTCTGCATCAGAGTGATATCAGAGTGAGAAATTTTCTTTGCTTTCTGTAGCAGAGAAGAAAGGAAAATTTCACCATGCTGCCGAGGAGAGAAAGACAATCACCCGATCCAGAGGATAGGGGAAACCAGAGAGGAAGAGGGAGACAAGCACAAAATCCAGAAATGGAAAGGCAGATACGTGATCTCTGAGCGATATTAGAAGATATGGAAGCAGCGCAGAGACGCATAGCCAGTGCTGGAGATCTGAGTGACTCCAAAGGCGAAGTTGAAGCTGAACAACAGGGAGAAGTTGCAGCTGAAGATGCAGCCAATGAGCGATTAATTAAAGCTACCGCTTGGATGATTTCGAAAACAAAGATGGACATTCCAATCTATGAAGGAAATCTGGATGCAGAAGAGATTCTAGATTGGATTAGAGATCTTGATACTTATTTCGATTATGAAGATATCGAAGAAGATAAAAAGGTTAGGCATGCTATCACAAAATTGAAAGGACATGCAACATTATGGTGGGACGAGCTACAAGCGGATAGACGTTCCAAAGGCAAGCAAAAGATCAAAAGATGGGGTCGAATGATTGCGAAGATGAAGGCAAAATTCATCCCAAGGGACTATCAAATCACATTGTTCAGGAGGATGCAGAACCTGAGACATAAGTTAATGACAATGAAGGAGTACACTGAGGAATTCTACAAGCTCAATATCAGAGCAGGTCATCAGGAGAGCGATGATGAAAAAGTTGCCAGATATATGAATGGCTTGAGATACGATATCCAGGATGAGATGAGTATGACAACCATCGGAACGGTGGAGGATGCGTATTAGATGGCGTTGAAGGCAGAAGAGAAGCTAAGTCGTAAGCCAACATAGCGAGGCCGAGGTAGGAGCCAACCCAAAGGTAAGTCAGTTTCTCAAGATAGGTTCCAGAAATCTAAGGATGACTGGAAGAAGCCTCAGACGAGAACAAAAAGAGGTGGAAGTTCACAGCGAGGCCAGCACGCTGAGAAGCGAAGGCAACAGACAAAACAGGGCGGAGGATACGTTGATAATAACACATTTCCTCATACTAGAGGTAGAGGAAGAGGCAGAGGTGGAGTCATCACATGCTACACATGTGGGAAGAATGGGCACAAGGCAGTTGACTGTCCAGATAGGAAGAAGGATGGAGGAGAAGTTCACATCGCCGAGGCATAGAGGCGAAATGATGAGATAGAAGACGCAAAAGACGGAAGGTCGCTGATGATGCGTAAAGTTCTCTTAACACCCGAGAAGGAGGTGGAGGACACGGCTCAGAGAAATAGAATTTTCAGAACCACATGCAAGACCAAAGACAGGAAGTGCAAGGTTATTGTGGAATGTAGAAGCACAAACAATCTCGTTTCAACTGAGATGGTGGAGAAACTAGAGTTGGAGACGACTGATCACCCGAGTCCATACAAAGTTTCATGGATACAGAAGGGACATCAGGTAAATTTCACCAAACAGTGCTTAGTTGACATCAAGATAGGAGGATACAATGATATAATACTCTGTGATGTTATTCCTATGGATGTATGTCATTTATTGCTAGGTAGACCATGGAAATATGACAGGAACGTGATTCATGATGGGAATATGAATACGTATACTCTGGAGAAGAATGGAAGAACACATATGCTACTTCCAATTAGAGACAAAGAAGTAAAACCAGAGCCGAGGAATACTGTACTTCTCATGAGTGGGAAGGAACTTCTGGCAGAAGTGAAGAAGAAAGAAGATCCACAATTCTTTGTGGTCAGGAAACCAAAAGTTGTTTTGGCCAATGCAAGAGTGGATGATTTGCCGGCAAAAATTCAAGAACTGCTAGAAGAGTTCGCTGACATTTTGGTAGACAAATTACCTCATTCCTTGCCACCGATGAGGAGTGTGAGTCATCATATAGACCTGATACCAGGAGCCAGTTTACCAAACAAAGTTGCGTACAGGTTGACACTGCAAGAGAATGAAGAGGTTAAAAGGAAGGTACAGGAACTGTTAGATAAAGGACTAATCAGGGAAAGTTTGAGTCCATGTGTTGTTCCAACAGTACTCAGCCCAAAGAAAGATGGAGGTTGGAGAATGTGTACATATTCCAGATCCATTAGCAAGATAACCATCAGGTACAGGTTTCCATTGCCATGGATGGATGACTTGATGGACTGTTTAAGTGGAGCCAAATTTTTTTCAAAGGTTGATTTGAAAAGTGGATACCCTCAGATTCGCATGAGGGAAGGCGATGAGTGGAAGACAACCTTCAAAACCAATGAAGGGTTGTATGAATGGCTAGTCATGTTGTTTGGCTTGACGAATGCACCAAGTACCTTCATGAGGTTAATGAATGAAGTGTTGAAGGAATTCATTGGTAAGTTTTTCATTGTTTATCTGTATGACATATTGATTTTCAGCAAAACAAAAGAAGAACATTTGAAGCATTTAGCTGCAGTAATGAGGAAGCTACAACAAGAGAAACTGTTGATCAACATGAGGAAATCTTCATTTATGAAGACATAACTCATTTACTTGGGGTTTGTCATATCGGCAAATGAATTGAAGATGGATCCAAGTAAAGTGGAGGTAATTAAAAATTGGCCATCACCGAGAAATATTTTCGAGGTGAGAAGTTTTCATGGACTGGCTAGTTTCTACCGAAAATTCATCAAGAATTTCAGTGGAATTAGCGCAACAATGATGGATACTGTCAAGAAAAGACATAACTCTTTTCATTGGCCTGAAGAGGCAGAGAAGAGCTTCAATCTATTGAAGCAGAAGATCACAGAACAATCGATTTTGGTGTTGCCAGATTTTACGAAAGTGTTCCAAGTGAAATGTGATGCAAGTGGCTTTGCCATAGGAGCAGTCTTGAGCCAGGAGGACATACCAATTGCATATTTCAGCGAGAATCTGGATGAGGCAAAAGTAAAGTACTCCACGTATGACAAAGAATTTTATGCTATCATACAGGCGTTGAAGAAATGGAGGCATTACTTGAACCCGAAAGAATTTGTTTTGTATAGTGATAATCATGCATTACAGTTTGTGACTCAATAGGAGAAGTTGAATCAGAAACATGCTA
>ML869529.1:0-11446 GCA_009831015.1 Picea engelmannii | reverse complement strand
TTCATGTTCCTCCTCTTGATCCTCTTTCTGTACATGTGTTACATCTGCATCTTCTTGAAGCATACTTCGTGCACATTCAACCAAGGTTCCATTTTTCCTTTCTGCCACTCCATTTTTCTTAGGAGCGTGTGGTACTGTGAACTGTTGTAGAATTCCATTTTCTTTGCAGTATTTGACGAAAGCCCCAGATCTGTACTCTCCCCCTTCATCTGATCTAATAATTTTGATGTACCTACTAGTTTGCTTTTCAACCAAATTTTTAAACTCCTTAAAATATTCAAAAACATCATTTTTCTTTCTCATGAAATACACCCATGTGTATTTAGTGCAATCATCAATGAAAATAAGAAAATAATATGCTCCTCCAATATACCTTGTCTGCATGGGACCACAGACATATGTGTGCACAAGTTCAAGTATATCCCTCTTTCTTCTATCTTTGTGAGAAGGAAACTCTTCTCTGTGTTGCTTTCCCAAAGCACACCCATCACATGCACTATGTTCATTCTTTAATAGTGGAAGTCCTTACACCATGCCTTGTTTCTGAAGAAGCAACAAATTATTATAGTTTAGATGTCCATGCCTGTGATGCCACAATACCTATGTTGGCATCATTGTTGAAGCCAAGGATTGATGTCCTTTCATCGTCACATAGAGCTTGTATAGCCCTCCAAATTTGACTCTTGTAGCAACTACTTTATAATGGTCTTTTACATCCTTCACAAGACAATGTGTTTTTACGAAATCTACCTTCATGTCTTGATCTGCTATGGTGGAAACATAAATCAATTTTTTCTTTATACCAAGTACATGCATTACATTATGTATTTGTTTAACACTACCATTTGGTAATGTAACATAGATATCCCCATAACCTTTGATTTGATGCGACTGTTCATCACCAAGATAAATGTTAGGACCATCATTAGTCTCACAATAACTGTCAAACCAGTTTCTATTACAATACATGTGGATCGATGCACCAGAATATACATACCATGCATGCACATCATTTGTCTCAACTGACAAAGTAGCATCTGATATAAATAATTTGTGGAATTCATCATTACCATTATCACCCCTTTCAGCAAAATTACTATTCTGCCTTGAATTTCTATATTTGTTCTCATGTTTATTCTTATACCAACAATCCTTAGCATGATGTCCAGCTTTTCCACAATTAAAACATATATCACTCTTTCTCTGATTTGTATGAGACCGAGGAGATGTCATAACTTTATTTTCTTTTGCATATTGAGGTTTTCTTCCTTTGTTGCGTTCCCAAGGCTTTCCTTTGTGGCGTTCCCAAGGCTTTCCTTTACCCTTCGCCATCAATGTCAAATATGAATGTGGAGGCTTTCCGGTGAGATGGATTCTACGTTCCTCCTCTTGTAGAAGAATACCTACAAGTTCTTCAAATTTCGGAGCATTTTCTCGAGCTGCAATACCTGTTATGAACATTTGGTAGTCTTCTAGCATGCCATTTAATGTGACAGTTACTAGATCAGTGGGTGAGATCTTTTCTCCTATGTCACCCAGATTATCTTTTAAATATTTGATTCTTGAAATGAAATTAGTAACATTTTCATTTTCCTCCATTTTGATTGAGAGCAATTTGCTTTTTAAAAACAAAACTCAGTTTGTATTAGCAGTTTGGTACAAACCTTTCAAGATGTCCCACATCTCCTTAGATGTTTTGCAATCTCTTATATGCAGAATTATGTTGTCTTTTACGGACATTCTGAGGAAAACTTTGTCTTTGTTTTCTCTCTTCTCCCAATCTTGGGCAGCAGTAGCAGGCTTTGCCTCATCCCCTGAAATAATAGTCCAAACCTCGGATGCTTCCAACACTGTTTGCATCTTAAATTTCCAATTTACATAATTGGATCCATCTAATTTATTTGATTCATTTAGGTATGAATCAATTAAAAAATTTTTCATTTTTAAATTCTTTAAAAAGCAACTCAGAAATTACCTCTTTGCTGCCACCACCAAGCCTTCTCCTGCCAACAACAATGTAGCAGCTTCCTTGGCTGATCCCACAATGCATCTCGAGTCAACTATCAACCGACTCATGCAGAGGAAGATGGATCCTACACACGCACACGTCCAGCACTAGCTTAAACCCTTCACACGAGCTCTCACGTAGATCTGAGAGAACTAGAGTCACTCCACGTGCTCTTCTCATGCACGTAATGCCTCACACAGCCTCCTTCTCATGCAGGTAAGAAAATAAATTACCAAAATAAGTTATAGATTCACCAAATTCACTTTATATCTCTGCGCGCTCGACAAAAGTGGTGGCTCTATGGCTTTTTGAACAATAGGCAGGTTTCAATGTGCACGAAGACAACGATCTACAACGATACACTCTATAATGCAACGATCTGCCTCCTTACTCTAGCGACGCACCATGGCTCTGATACCAAATTAAAATTATAGAGGCATAACCAAACTGTGAGAAAAGGCTCACTTGATTGCATTACAGAATCCAACCATTACATTTAAATAGCACAAAGAACTTTGAACTGACCTCCTACAAAGGTGGATCTGAAACCACCAGCAAACCCTAATTTGGACAGGCACACAACAACCCACAATCACTTAGTTATGTAAATATTAACTAAGGATCCTATTTTCTACATTATTCCAACAAATATGTCTCTTAAACAAAATTAGGAAAGATCGAGAGTCAATTTTAGAATAACAGATGTGTACTTCTACAAAGCAAGATTTGAGAAGAAAAGATTATGTAGAGTAGGTTGATAACAAGTGTGATTCTGTAGATAATATGACACAAGCATACCCAGGGTTATCTAAATTAGCTTTGTTGAGAAGAGGTGAGGAAAACCAATCTGTAGCTTATGGAAATGAATAGATCATTGTTTTTTATAGACATGAATCAAATTTCTACCTGAACAAGAGTATGTAATTGAAATTCATTGACCCAATTAATCTAGAAGGAAAGGAAAAAGACTTTGATATGATTTCAAAGGATGCAATCACATTTCAACTTGGTTTCAAAGCTACAATAGAAGTCATTAATTTTCGACGCTACTTGCCAATGCAAACCAAACTTTAATTGTTGTTCCCATATGGCGATCTAAAATAATATGAATATACGCATATTCCATATGTCAAATATTCTTCGAGAATCAACCATATACCTTGATGGTTACACTAGCATTATGACTTTACTTAG
The DNA here is from genome assembly GCA_009831015.1 of Picea engelmannii. Classification (NCBI taxonomy): domain Eukaryota; kingdom Viridiplantae; phylum Streptophyta; class Pinopsida; order Pinales; family Pinaceae; genus Picea; species Picea engelmannii. Next base: position 8,244 of record ML869529.1, on the reverse strand, counting down.
CATTCGTCAGTCAGTGATTAGCATATGACTTACGTTATATTTTATATTTATGTTTGCAACATCAGTTTGTTTTGGTTTTAGCTAGATTTCTTAATATATATGGAGTGTTTAAAAATAAATTTTGTTTTCAATATTTGAAATATACATTCTAATTCTCATTCCAACATAGTTGGCTAACTCGTTGGCCTTCAATGTAATATTTTGACCTGTTCTATAGCTTCGTTGGCCTTCAAGATAAGATTTTGACCTGTTCTTTTGGGCTTGCTTTTGCTCATTGAAACGTTATGCTCTGAATATTTAACTATTCATATTTTGATAGGATTGAATATTTCCTTTGAGCTGGTATTGGTGCTTGCGCAAGAGAAAAATATTCGTTGAATTTTTAAGAAGAGAAGTCATAAAACTGTGTCCAAGACATGGTATAGACTTGGTTCCTCATACCAGGAAATTGGTGCTATGTGAATAAATATGGGAGCTTTTAGACCAATATGTGATGAAATTGTTGAATTTTACTATAAAAATAAAATAAATGAACACTTTTTTTTTTCAAAGAAAATTTGCTCTAAATTATATTAAGATTGTAATTTCCTTTACATCATCTAACCGTATCAATGGTCTTATACAAGTCCCCATAAAGTTCAGTACATAGCTAGCCATTCACTACTATAAATAGTATTGCTGAACTTTTCAAAAGAGAAACAAAATCTCTTCAACACAATTAACCCTAATCAAACCACTTAGGATGATTACAACCCATCATAAAAAAGGATCTTGCATCACACATTGAATTCACAACTTTTAATAGCACAAATAGGGTTCTAAAATTTATCTTGCCTTAACCAAAAAACATCCAAAAAAGGAACCAATGCAAAAAGATTTGCCCAAAGAAAAAAACACTATTAGAAGATATTTAAATGATTCGGTGGTCGTACCTTCCCATTGACTAGAAAGTAGTAATTCAGCCTGTCAGACGGCCCGAGAAAAGCTTGTTTCGATAGGAGGTCATCTTCCTTGTTGTAGTCTCTGAATATATGATTAAAGTTGATTTCTTGAAGCTGAGTCGATAATTGCTTTGTTCTGTATTTCCACCCTTCTAAATGGCTGGCCTTTAAAATGCAACTACTGTTGAGCAAGTCAATAATACCCTTCTAGTCTCCAAAGATTTTTAGTTTTGAAATATTCCACATTTTTGCCATGGTTAACGTCCCCCAAGCCCCCAACAATTCATCTTTTGAATTTGTGCCACTACCTCCATTTAGATGCCATCTACAAACTTTTTTTGTAGAAAACTTGAAAACTTCCCTAGCTCCACAATTCCGGCCTTTCAAAATTGAAGCCCCATCAAGAAATGCAATTAGATGATTTGTTTCCTGAATACGCGGGCTTCTTTTCATAGTTGTTTTTTATTTTGGACTATTTCCTGGGCAGAAATTTCTCAGAGTTTTGATAAAGACAACCCTCCAGTTTGGAATTTTTTCCTTCGAAAATAACTTGATTCCTTTCATACCAAATGTTACAGCAGAGTTGGGTTGCCAGTACACAAGAGCAATCTTTATCTCTTGTCCATGCCTAGAAACAATGACACAGATTTCATCCATTCCATTGAAAAAAATTGTTGAGACGGATAGCTAAGTTTTCCCAGTTTGGATAAATTGACAATGGACAAATAGATGATCAACATCCTCCATTTTGGATTTACATAAAGGACATCGCCCAGGGCCCTGCCATCCTTTACCCTATAATACTTGCCACATTAGTATTTTATTTTCTGCAGCCAACCATATAAATAGTTTCTTCTTCAATTGGATCTCCCATTTCCATAACTTATATTTCCATCCCTTTGTCTACGGCCACTCATAGATAGAAATAAGTGTTGCATATAAATTATTAACTGACATTCTCGTCGAAGAATCCCCTCCTATACAGATGAGTGTGTCCTCTTTCTCACAAAGTGAAACCCTTGCCTCATTTAATTCTCTACAATAATGCTCCCATTCAACTTCTAAATCACCAGATAATCCCAAATCCTTTGCTCTAATCCACTTTTCAGAAAGAGTGATCGAGACTTGATAGATCGAGGCCATATCCAGGGAGACAATCCCTTTCATGGATAGGACTGATCTCAATTGGTCTGATAAGATTGCCTTCTGTCCAAGGCCAAGAATATGATCTCTTGCCGGAGCAATGTTAGTTCCTTTCCTTGGTGTCCAACTCAACTAATGAAGGATAACATGAAATGACTGAGCCATGCTATTCCACATCCTCGATGTCGCATACACTATATGGTTAGTCAACCTTATCCATTCAATAAACTAAAACTTTCTTATGTACTTATCTCTAGTCAGTTTGTGCCAAATCGCTTGAAGATTCAAGAGCATCCATAAAGAATTTTCATTGAGAGACGTGTTGAATAAAGTCAAATTTCTGATTCCCCACCCCTCTGCTTTTTTTTCTCTAAATAGTAGATCCCATCTACAAAAATGGATTTTTTGAGATTCTTTGCTACCATTCCATAAAAACTTGAAAATCAATTTTCGAATTTGATTCAAAAAAACACGAGGAATAGCTTCTAATGACATCCACTACATTGGTTGTCCTTTTAAAACAAATTTTACCAGTGTATATCGACCACCCAATGAAATCCACCTATTACACCAAACCTCTATCCTCTTCAAAACTTTTGTAAGGAGCGAGTCTCAGTCTTCGACTCTGAAATTTCCGGTCTTTAACTGATAGATCAGGTACTTAAACCCCTCAGACAAATCCATAAACGAATAGGGGAGGGGACCTTTGAAGGGATTAAAAACATTACTTGATAATCCTGCATGAAGAACTGTAGATTTGAACTAATTTACCATTAGCCCAGATGCAACACATAAAGATGAAATGATTTTGTCTATGTCCCACCACTCCTTTAAGTCCGCCCTTGTCATAATAATAATATCATCAACAAATAATACATGAAAAATCTTATAAATACTGGATACTTTAATACTTGTGATTTTACCTTCATCCTGAGTAGATTTCAGCAGTAGGATTAGCCCTTCCATTACAAGTATAAATAGTAGGGGCAACAAATCACAACCTTGTCGCAACCCCCTCCCATTTTTAAAGAAACCCGTTGCTTCTCCATTAATTAAAACAATGAAAGTAGACGAAGAAACGCATGCCATTATCCAATTTATCAGCTGAGTGCCACATCCAGTAGAAACCATAATGAGTCTTAAAAGATCCAAATCTACATAGTCATATGCCTTTCTCAAATCCAATTTTAGTACTAGTGCACTTAATTTTTTTTTTTTGATGTTGTGTAAGCTTTCATGTACTGTGTTGATAGCTTCTGGAATTATCCTTCCATGAAGAAATCCAAATTGTTCTTCAGAGATCTCTCTTGATAGAAAGGGTTTGATCTGATTGGATATAATCTTAGAAATTAATTTATAACATAAATTGCATAAAGAAATCGGTCGAAAATATTCAAAGGTATTGGGCTTTTGAGTCTTTGGGATCAAAGACAAGAAATTTGAATTTAAACTGCCCCCCACTAATCCCAGCCTTCTTGATTCTTCCACAATGTCAAGAAGGTCATGTCCCACTATATCAAATAAAAAGTGAAAAATATAGTTGGCCAACCATTCGGCCCAGGGCTCTTCTCTTTTTTGAATTTGAAAAGAACAAATTTTAATTCCTCCAATGACACTGGTTGGGTGATTCTGATTGAGTCCTCCTTAGTGAATATTTTTGGGAAGATACTTGCAATCTTAACTTTCTCAATCATATTTGGAATGTCTTGTTCCTTGTAGAAGCAATTGAAATGATCAAAGGATGCTTTTTTAATGTCTACCAGCTCTGTGAAGATTGATCCTTCATTATTCGATATTTCCCAAATGTGTTTTCTCGATCGGTTGAAATTGGAAAAATTATGAAAGAATTTTGTGTTATTATCCCCACTCGCAAGCCAAATTGCCTAGTTGAAAAATCTCCATGATTCTTCTATACCTCTAAGGATTGCATTTCTATCCAAGTCTTTTTGGTGCAAAATCTTCCCTTCTTCCAGGTTTGTAGTATCTGCATTCAGGATTGAAATGGAAAACTTGATGCCTTCTTCTAATTCTTTTATCTTTAGCAAGTTCTTTTATTGTTTCTGTCTAAACCAGAGTTTAGTTTTTTCTTTTAAATCCTTTGACTTCCAAATGATTCGATTCCTGAACCCTGATTCAGTCAAATACATTGGATGGTTCCAAATTGAATGAACCAAATACTCAAAATCTAGATCATTTAGACAATGAGCGTTAAATTTTAAAGGAAAGGAAATATGACTCGAAGAAGCTTTCAATTGTAATAGAATGGGTGTGTGATCTAAGATGAATGGGTATTCAACCCAGGATCAGTACACCCTAACATTTAGTAACAAGTCTTCAGCTAATATACACCTATCAAACCTTCTTTCCACAGCTTCCACTCTTAACCTATAATTTCTTTATGTCAAAACCAACTTTGTCAGTTTCACGTCAATCAGTTTTTTGTCCCCAAAAATATCCTTGTAAAAGTCTCCATAATCAGTTTGTCTAGAGGTACCCCCCCATACTTCCTCCAGATCACAAAAAAAATTGAGGTCACTCGCTAATATAAGGTTATTAATATCTAATAAACCACTATCAGTAATATTCTTCCAGAATTTAATGCACTCCATACAAGGTCCATAAACATTCAAGAAATCTAGCTCCATGTTGTCCTTTAAACTTGTATTTGTTAATAATATGTCGCCAACCATAAGAAAGGGAACTAGATAAAATATAAGAGGATCCCAAGAGACGAATAATCCCCTCGAGTTACCCACTGGATTGACCGGACAAGTCACCCAAGTAGTTCTAAGGGCATACAAAAAATCTCTAGAATTTTGAGCCAAAATCAAAGTTTCCTGCAAGAAGATGATATCTGGGCGAGTTTGTTTCAATAATATCCTAATCGAGGCCTTTTTCAAGGAGCCTCTCGTCCCTATTAAATTGAAGGATAAGAGTAACATTATTTTTCCCATGCCTAGGCTTTCACTGCTCTAAGTGGCCCTCCTTCTAAGGTAGAGTTTGTTACACTTTTAATCTGACTAAGGGATGCCAATTTTTTCCGCGATCTTCTCGTTTTAAGTGGGGAAAAATCCATTCCCACTCCTCCTGATCAAGAAAATTGTTTTCCCTCCTTTGAATTCAGGCGAGATGAAGTTTCTTCAACATTATGTCCATCACCTACCATTGATTTCCCTTTAAAAACAAGTAACTGAAAGATAATTTCATTTATTTTGATGAAAGGAACGAGTGATTTATAGGAAAGTCAACCAGAGGGGAATCACTAAGGACTATCACAGGAGCATCCAACGAACAAGGAGTATGAGTGGGAGACTTAGTGGGTACTTCAGTAACATTCATTGTCACCTCAGTTTCAACTAAATTGTGAAAGATAGTCCTCATAGGACTCACAAAATTCTGAATGGGATCAACTAAATTAATGCCCTGTTTTGACACTTCACTCGAGATTCCAGTAGTAGAAGACTGCAACCAAACATAATTCTCTAATGATTATTTTTCCCAAACTGTAAGAGAAGAAAAAAAACTAGGGCATTGATGTTTCATCTTACCAGAAATAGTGGATTCCACATCCTTTTCCATGCACATAGAATTTGCTTCAAATATTGTTCCTTCACACTCCATCAAATCCAAAACATCCACGTATTCTGGAGGGTCCCTAAGTAGAAAGGAATCCTATGATTCCTCTTCTAGTGAAGCTTCATTGCATTGCCAACACAAATGACCAATACCCCTGCACCGACTCCACCGAAAGGGTAGACCCAGGTAGTCTAATTTTTCTCTGAAGTGCCTACCTCTCCACTCAATATCAATGACCTCTGGCTGACCACCATGTAGGTCTATTTCTGTTAGAACTCTTGCCAACTTCCTCGAAGAGATTTTTAATGCATCAGAATCTACTACAAGAAATCTCCCCAGTGAGTTTCCAATGGCTTTAAGTGCCTTAGGATTCCATAATTGTATCGGTAACCCTGGCAAGAGTACCCATAAATGATGGAATTCGAAGTGTTCCTTCTCCGGATCAAATGCTATTCTCCAATGCTTAAGAAGAAGGCTACACCCCCCCAAAACCCATGTCGATTCTGGGAGTCTAGTCCATCTCTGTTCTAACCACTTTAAGAAGTTTCCCTTACAGAGGTAAGGATAAGTTACTCTACCCACCACTCGGCAAAGAGAAAGTTGCGCTGCATCTTCTAGGGCTTATGTGCCTTTTGGCTTCTAGGATTTTTTCCTTCGAAGTCCCGAATGCTGAGAAACAGTAAATGTTTGAAAACCTTACTTAATATTAAAAGTCTTCCCAGGTTTCATCTTGATAACTAGGGCATATGTCCCCTTTGTATTTGAAGAAGAGACCTTGGAAGGCCTTTCCTGCCTTTGAGTAAATACTTCTTCTAAGCCCTGCCCTATGTGAGTAGGAATGGACTTCTCTATACTTTTCTCCGGATAGAAAATAGGCTCCTTAGTCCGAAGTTCTAGAATAAAGGGTGGAGAAGGAGTTTGTGAAAGTAAGTTAGTCCTCTCACCTGACATGAACGCCACATCACGAATTGATGGAGATGACAGAGTCTGTCCCCCACAAAGCTCATCAATCTTCGAGAGGCATCTCTCATCCTGCCACCCCAGTTCATCGTCGTCATTGAATAACTCCTTTGCATGAGAAGAGACAAAACTAATATGATTTAAAGCCATGTGTCCTCCACTATTTAACAAACCTAGAAGCAGAAGTTGGTTCAGTTTCCTAGAAAGGAAATGAGGCCCAGTCTACTTCCTCCACCACTGCTAAGGATATTTAACTAGTAAAATGCTCATTAAAGGAAGGACAAAAATAAAAATAGGTCAGAAACAAATCCCTCCACTAGCAGGATGCTTTTCTAAGACACCAAAAGAAGTGCCAAACAACTTTTAAAACTAAATAAAACTGAAATCCTTGGTGCTATCAAGACTAGTCCAGTAGGATATACCGAATCATTAATCGAGGAGAAAACATGCCTCTAGACATGGTTCTCTAAATTAAAACAAGAGAGAAAAGGCTAGTAGCCTTAAGGAGAAACCCCTCTATTCTATCTACTAAGGGTAAAACCTCCATTCGTTCCACCATTGTTGATCCAGTTTCCTGCTGGTTCCTGCCCGTTCTTCATTTCAAAATTTCGCTCCCTCCAGCTGGGAACTCCTGACCTTCATTACCTCCTTACCTCCTTACAACATGGACTTAGTATAACTACCACTTGATTGAGCCTAGACTTTGAATTGATATCGTACCTATTATTATTTAATCTTTGTCGAAAGAGGAGCCTGGGAAATTGGACCTGATTAATTTTAATCTTTCTCATCATAGATGATCATTTAACAAGGTAAAATTTCTTACGGTGTATTCATGAATGGATTTCTAGTTGTTATTGAGAATGACAACATTTTTCTATGGGGTTTCTTTTGATTTTTTAGTCAGACCTTCACATCAAGATGTTGTGTGAAGATTGATGAGCTTTTAGTGAGCTAAATAGCTCCCAGGCATACTATAACTTCTCAAAATTGGCAGGGCAATTGGCAACATGCCATTGCGGTTATAATGATGGTGATTTTGAAATTTTGAGACGTGACTAGAATACGGTTGGGGTGAAAGTTTAGAGTCGGAGATGAGATTAAGTTTTCAGATTTGTAACTAAATCATTCATTGTTTTTGAAACTTAATCCATTGAAACTCAAGACAACACAAGCTAAAACATTGGATATAGGAATGACATGGTTACTATTACAATACTTTTGGTCACATCTTCACATCAAGATGTTGTGTGAAAGTTTGATGAGATTTTACCTGGCTAAATAGCTCCCAGGCATTATATAACTGCACATCAAAATTCCTCAGGTAGCATCCCTTGCCATTAAAGTGATCGTGATATTAAAATTTTGAGAGGTGAGTAGAATACAGTTGAGGTGACAGTTCAACATTGAAGATGCGATTAAGTTTTCAGATTTGTACCTAAATGATTCTTTGTTCTCTAAAATTAATACATTGAAACTGAAGACAACACAAGGTTAAACATTGCACCTTGATCTAGAGATAAATATGTTAAACATCTAATAGGGAAATGAAATGCCATATGAGATTTGAGAGTCAATGAGAAGTATTGGATTCTATAATATTTCAACCAATTCTTAAACCTTC
>ML869528.1:9387-20441 GCA_009831015.1 Picea engelmannii | reverse complement strand
AAAGCACATAGAGCTAGCACATGTTTGTGAAGATTGTGTTGCAGCTGAAAAAGTGTATTAGATGGGTACAATGTAATGAGAAAAATTGATTTGAAGATTAAAGATAGAAATACTCATGTCTTCCAGTTGAAGAAGGATATGTACATGTTGAAGCAAGCTCCTAGAGCTTGATATGGAAGAATTTACAGTTTCATGAAGAGCTTGGGATTTACCAAGAGTAAAGTTGATTCTAACCTTTATCTCAAGGTTATGACTGATGAGCCAGTGATGTTACTACTATATGACAAGATAAACAAAACCTCGTCACAGATTTCAAAGGTAGCTCGCTACAGATTTTGATGGAATACCTAAATGCATTATCTCTCAAGTCTTCAAGTTTGATAGAGCACAGAGAAGACCTTCCATAACCAAGGGAATAATGCGTCAAGACGAGTGTGATTAAGGATAGATACTTGTATCTCACATGAAGGAAAGGTTTGATTGCACCGTACCTTAAAGAAAAGGGGTCCCCATTAATAAAAAATTTAAGGAAATATTTAGAAAATGGATGAAATGAAAGAGGAAAGGATAATGAGTTACATGGATCTAACAAAATCAAATTCCAACAGTGGAAACACTTGTAATATCCACCTAGATTTCATGGGTTTTTTTAGCTACAATCAAGCGTTTGTCTAAAATGTCAAAATGAATTGGTAAAAACTCATTTTTCACCTATGTATCAATGTTTTACCCTCTCTTGTATAGTTCAAAATGATTATTAATCATTCTTATGAGCTATTTTGTCATATTTCGTACCTAACATTATTGTTTCAATTGTACTTGCATTTTCAAATATGGAAAAGTTCTAAGGTCACTTAAATGGTGTTTTTCACAAAATTGGTCCATAATAATCTAGTATGATAGGCAATGGCCTCGATAGTGACATACAAGTTATGTTTCCCACCTTGCATTGTGAATTATCCGTTTTCTATTCCATTTTATCCTTAGGATCAACCCCATTGATTTGTGACATAAGGCCTTTATTACCATTCAAAACGTCTTGTAATTTATGTGGTAGAGCCTATAGATCACGAGTGGCCTATTTAGAGTCCTTATTTCCATTTTGGCACCCATGTTGAACCTTTTCATAGCCTCGAGAGCCCTCTTATTCCCACCATGAATTTCTGTTGAAGTTTCGTGACTTCTTCTCAGCCTATTTTTTGGCCACTTCCTTTGGAGACCCCATCATTACATTTCAAGTTGTATTGTTGCATTGAAAACCACTTCTTGTACTTTTGAGCCTAATGCATGCTATAGTTTTCCAATTTTTACTTATTTTTTATACATTCTCTTAAGTTTCTTGCATTTTCATTTCTTTCCTCTACACCTCGGAACCCTATCCTTGGAGGAAACAAAGATATGAGTGTTTATATCTTGCATGTCATTTCTTCATTTTTCATAGTTACTCTCTATGCACATGGTATTAGTTTGATTTCCCCATGACACTCGTTTCCTCCACTATTTCTTAGCATTCTTTTATTCTTTTATGTTATTTATTAACATTGAAAATACACACACAAAAAAAAACAAATATGATTTAGAAAAAAGGACAATGGTGAAATAATAATGATATGTGTTTTGTTGGTAGTTGTCTCAAGTCATGTGTCCCTTGAACACAGCACCAAGTATTGAGTTGTATAATCAACAATTTGTGTTTTATTATGGCCTTAGGAAGATGAAACTTGATTTTTGAGCTCATTGGTCCTCCTACTATTTACTCTTCCAGTCACTATGGAGAGTTTATTTATCTCTCCTATTTTGTATAATTTCTTTGTTCCACTTTGTGTCAAATGTTTCTCAAGTCACCATTGTGTCATGCTTATGTTCAAGAGATTTTTTATCCTATTTTGGCCATTACCTAGATTACTTGACCATCCATGTCGACCTTCCCAATTGTCACTTTGTTCTTAGTACCATCAATATATTTTTCCTTTACCTAGAGTTGATAACACCCAAAGCCTATTTTCATCACCAATATGTTATCTTCTGCTCAATGGGTGACATTTCATAATTGCTTGTTGACCGAGTGGTTTCCCATGTTTTCAATGTAAAGATATCTATTCACATATTAGGATTCACACTATACCTTTTTTTCATTTTCATCATTGGTGGAAATCCTCACCTCTCTCAACGACTTTCATTATTATTTGTTTCTTAGAGGTTTTGTTTTTTGTTTTGTTCCATCTGGTGCATGTGAGAAACGTACTTGGTGTTGTATCATTCTATCTTTCATATGATACCTTCAAATAATTATCCTTGTGTCCACTCGTGCAGGATAATGGGGGGTTCCTTAATGGCTTCCTCTTAATGGATCTAATCCCATAGACTTTGACTTATTTTCTCTTGAAGAGGGATATAGAGACTTTATATTACCTTGAACCTTGTAGTGATCAGTGGTAAGATCTCTCGCTATTGATCAGTGGTAAGGAGTGAGTGCATTCAAAAATTACTAAAAATATAAAAAAGCATGAAAATTACAATATTTTGAGCGGGGTTTATGGGAAAACAACTTTTGTAACTCCCTAAAGCCCATGGAAAATAGTCTCACCCATATTTAAATGGTATAAAAGAGGCCTAATGAAAGGATATTATTACAATAAATATTACTATATCAAAGTTTTCTTCTAGCATAAGTACTCAAATCCATCATATCCATGTGGCTTTTATGACACTCAAATCTCGGTAAATCCATGTTTCATAAGGTCCCAAATCCCATTCTTTCTTTTGAGGCCTAATACCCCTTGGTCTTCCTCAAAGTTACATAGAGAAGAGTGTAGGAGTTGAAGAAGTCCTGAGTGGATCGAGGACTGAGGAATAGAGATAACAGCTATGGGAAATGCCAGTGGTGAGGTTAGGCATGCATTTCATATATCATTGTTGATTTCAATAAAATGAATATCTCTCTTCTTTCCCTCCCCTAAATTATGATTTATTTGCATCAATTTGATCCTTTTTTGTTATTCAGTTGTTGTTTTAATTCACTTGAGAACAATTAGTTAGAGTACTTATTTAACATTTGTTGTTGTTTCTACTAAAGGTTTGAGGAATGATTTTATTTCATTGTGTGTAGGTCTAGAATTCCAGATAGGAGCAAGAACGATTGGAGTGAAGACAAACTATGAGACTCGTACCTAATTGGCTATCAAAACCAGGTGAGTCCCTCATAACTAACTAGTAGTTATTTGGAAGTTGTTGTAAGCTACTCTAGGAAAATATTTCTGTCTCTATTAATAACCATCCCTATCCATAGGATCATTTTCATTCACAATAATACATGAATATAAGAAATTCTAAGTTATATCAAAGGAAACCAACGAATCCTACCACCTAGTTATATCAACGGAATAAGGTTTATTGGATGACTAGAAGGTAAATGTGTCTATATTTCATATTTTTTTAAACTCATAATGTTCCACAATTTGATGATTATATGTGATAATGTGACTTAGTACATACGTATGAATTTTTTCATACATTTATGGTTTTTAATATCATCATTATGATAGTGCTCGTTAGATCACACTTCCTTTATTATGAAAAAGGATGATTATGTGACATTTCACAACTTCATTAATGGTTGTTTTTAGTATTCAATGTTATATATGTATATATGTAGAATGTAGAATGTGGTGTAGAGTTGTAATATAGTTTTCGAACACTTTAGTTGTGAAACTTTGTTACTTGGTCATGTTTGACATTAGTGATGGCATGTATTTTATGATTTTTTAAGTGTGGTATTGGTGTGCCTCCTAAGCACCTTTTTACCTTGCTAATGTGGATCCTATTTATATTTCTAGACTTTCGATAAAAATGTATTTTTGAGGTGGATTATTTGTTATCATTGTGGTGGTTTCATCAAGATTTTCAATATTTTCATATAGTTGTAGAACTTTAGCTATGAAACTTGGTTACCTCTTTCCTTCTTGAAATTAGTGATGACATTATTTTGATGGTTGTTTTAGTGTGATATTTATGTGCCTCCAATTAAGTTGTTTACTTCTGTTGATGTAACATATGATATTTGAAGTTTTGGACTCTAGGAAATATGGATTTTCAATCTTTTTTTTTTTTTTTTTTGCATATCACCAACCATCGAATCAAATTCAATTCCATTAGAATATGATAAAAAGAATTAACGATCATAATACATAATCAATTTTTGTATATGTGTAAGGATATCGAATCAATTTATAATATTATAATTGTGATAAACATTTGATTGATATATTAAAAAAAACAATAAAAAAATAAAAAAAAACCATGATTTTCAAACAATATTTCTCATAATATTATAAAAAATGAATCTATACCATCATAAGACATCATAAGACATGGATAACACAAATACTATGCTTTAATATAAGTTAAATTTTTACTTCATACTATGTTTTAATATTCAATACAAGTTTAAGCTCTTGATGTTAAATCTTTACTCCATCACCCTAAATTTATGACAAATGATTTAAAACTCATAATGATGAGTTTTAATTATTAATATTTAATACATAATTTTAAACTTCTTTCTTTTAAAATGATTAATATTGTTTTAATTTTTAATATCAATTTTAAAATTTTAATAAATTTAATACAATTCTAATTTTTTTTTAGGAAATGATAATTTTTTTATGTAAATTTTCAATTTTAGTAAATTTAGGAATTTAATGAAAAAATAACATTGTAAATTAAAATTTAATTGTTATTGTAATTTTTATGGGAACAAAAACATTTATATTTTAAAATGATAGATAAATAAAGAACCAAAAAAAAAAAAAAATTAAAATGATACATGCTTAATGACCATAGTAAATAATTATTTTGTTTAATATGTGTATGAAAATCCAATCAATTTATAATATTATATTTCTAATAGATGTTTGATTAAAAAACAAAACCATGATTTCAAGTCTGATTTCTCATAATACTATAAAAAAATAAAATTGTACCACGAAAAGATATGGACAACACCAACACTTTGCTTTAATATTCAATACAAGTTTAAACTTTTGAAAGTACACATTTACTCTATACTATGCTCTAATATTCCTTACAAGTTTAAGTCTTTAAAGTTAAATCTTTACTCCATAACCCTAAATTTATAAAATAATTTAAAACTCATAATCATAAGCTTTGATAATTAATATTTAATACATAATTGTAAACTTCTTTCTTTATGATGATTAATAATATTTTTAATATCAATATTAAACTTCGAATAAATTGATCATATAATTTTATGATATGACCACGCCAATTATTTTTCATATTAAATATCAAACATCAATTACATTGACTCATAAAACTATGGTATTTCATCTATCAAAGTGGCAATCCATTGCTTCTCCCAAGGAATTAGGTGGGTGGGGTATAAAGAATATTTATTGGTTTCTAGCAAAATCTTCTTGGAAGGGGATAACTGGAAATTGTTTTGGAGTCAAATTCTTAAAGGAAAATATTTAAAGGGTGTAGACTTGATTTCTTGGATAAGAAAATGCATTTTCAAGTATCCTACAACATCCAATTTCTGGAAAAACTTTATGAATTCTATACATCTCATAAATCAGTGGTTAGCCTGACAGATTGGAAACAGAAAACATGTCATGATTGGCAAGGATCCCTTATCAGATTGACTTATTCATAACCTCAATAAAAACGGTATTTAGTCCTTAGCACAAGCAGTTGTACCTAATATAGCCTACAACTCTTAGCACTGGATAAATTCCAACCTTCGATCTGTCATTGGAATGAGAAAATTTTATTACAGGTTTAAAAAGCAACCGAATTACACTTAATCAATCAAGCGACCAACTCATCTAGTCATGGAACACGACAACTAGAACTATCACAACAAAATCATCTTATCAATGTATTTCTATTACTTCACAATTTGGGGATCTCAAATGGTGGTATAATCCAATCTGTAAAATTAATATTCCAAGCAAATTCATATGCTTCATGTGGCTAAGTTTATCAGATAGGATTTTAACTGGTGCAAATTACAAGAAAAGGAGAGGAATAGGCCTGGTGGTATGTTCATTATGCTTACAAGATGATTAGACAACTGAACATCTATTAATCCACTGTGAAGTTAAAATAAATATTTGGAAAAGAATATTTAAGGCTTTAAATTTCCCTGAAGAATGGAGGAAGTCTATTATAGAAGAAAACCTTCTCCAATGGTTTTTAAAATATCCATATTTGAAATACATCCCTTTCCTCATTAGTTGGGAAATTCGGAAATATAGAAATAAAGTGCTATTTGAAAATTGGAAAAGAGATGATGAAAAAATAGCATACTACTTGACATCAGTGATTACAAAAACAAAGGTAAAGGTGAAAAAATGGTTTTTTTACTAAATCCATTTCTTTTTATAAGAGTCTAATTGGTTTTTTTGAGGGAGAAATAATTAATGACATTTGTGGAGCTAGCATCTTCCTAAAAATGAATGATCATCATGTTTATAAAGCATACTTTACATGAGGCAAGGGAAACAACATGAAGGATGAACTCTTGGGACTATGGGGATTACTCTTTCTTGTCAAGAAACTATCCTTAAGTAAATGGACAAGGGTAGGGGACTCCAAAGTTACTATTGATTGGATTAATGGAATCAATAATCTGAATCTGTTATATCTTCACAGTTGGAAATAACAAATTAAAATACTTAAGCTAGTTTTGATGGAATTTATTTCATACACATCCACAGAGAATTCAATTCTAAAACTAACAATCTCTCCAAGAAATCCATGGACAACTCATTGGGTTGGTTTTATTTTGAAGAATTCTACAAAGAGGAAGTCATAAATACAAGAAACTTCAAGATTTTCTAAAGTAGTTATATGTTCAAGATATATTGTAGCCAAAAGAGGACAAATGAAGATTACTCTTTTCAATGTATACTAATATGAATATATTTTGTAATTCTATGTGAGAGTTATCAATAGAATCCCTATAGTACTAGCACAATTTTCTATTTTTGAACAAAAACTAGATTAGGAGAATTTTTTTAAAATATCATGATCAAATAGATTTTATTTTTTTTAAGTGGAAGTACACTTGATTCTAATAGAATAACCGTGTAACTATTTTTCTTGTGTGAAAAAAAAAATTCAAAGTGACTCATAAACCCATTTTAAATACTTCTAATAAAATGTTACAAAATATTTTGAACCAAGTCCACTGGTGAAAAGTCTCACTTAAAGATACATAAAATCATAACCAAAAAAATATGAAAATTGCTACCGACGTTTCATTTGGTAAGTTCATGTGCTGTAATGAAAAAAATATCATGAATGAATATAAAAAAACCCAAACAAAAAGTATTGAAAATCAAAGTAGTCCTATATTTATTCCCCTCAAAGCCTGCCCTAGAATGAGCTCTGCTCAGGCACATCGGTATTAGCTCTGCTTAGATTCGGGAGCATCATAACTTCAATGAAGCAAAGGAAGAAATTATCTCTAGAATCTTTTCAATGCGCTTACAGTTGTTGTTGTTAGGGATATTCAGATCAAGAGAGCACTTCTTTCTCTTGCATTCAATCAATGTTGATTCGTTGTTGATCTTATTACTGCTGCTTCATTGTTGATCTTATTAATGTAATAATATTTGGATATTCTTGTGATTTGGAAAGTCAATAAAATATATTTTCCTATATTTGGAAAAGAAAGTTTTAGTTGATCATCGAAATGGTTATTTTCTTGTAATGGTCCATTTGGATGAACAAATAAGATTTTCTCATCCAAATATAGGAAAATATATTTTATTGACTTTCCAAATCACAAGAATATCCAAATACTATTACATTAATAAGATCAAACTCGAAGCAACAACGATTGAATGCAATATCAAGAAGCGCTCTCTTGATCTGAATCTCCTTAACAACAACAACCGTAAACACACTGAAAAGATTTTGGAGATAATTTCTTCCTTCACTTGGTTGAAGTTATGATGCTCCCGAATTTAAGCAGAGCTAAAACCAGTGAGCCTGAGCAGGGCAGGCTTTGAGGGGAATAAATATAGGACTACTTTGATTTAAGTATCTTTTGTTTGGGTTTTTTATATTCATTGACACTATTTTTTTCATTATAGAACACAAACTTACCAGATGAAACGTTGGTCACAATTTTCAGATTTTTTTGGTTATGATTTTATGTATCTTTAAGTGAGACTTTTCACCCATGGATTTGGTTCAAAATATTTTGGAATATTTTATTAGAAGTATTTAAAATGGGTTTACGAGTCACTTTAATTTAATTTTTTTACACATGAAAAACAGTTACACAGTTATTCTATTAGAATCAAATGTACTTCCACTTAAAAAAAAAGGATTTGTTTGATGATGATATTTTCAAAAACTTCTCCTAATCTAGTTTTTGTTCAAAAACAGAAAACTGTGGGAGTACTATATGGATTCTATTGACAACTGACACACAGAATTAAAAAATATATTCATATTAGTATACAATGAAAAAGGTAATCTTCCTTTGTCCTCTTTTGGCTACAGTATATCTTGAACATATAACTACTTTAGAAAATCTTGAAGTTTCTTGTATTTATGACTTCCTCTTTGTAGAATTATTCAAAATAAAACCAACCCAATGAGTTGTCCACAACTTTCTTGGAGATTTTGTCAGTTTTAGAATTGAATTCTCTCTGGATGTGTATGAACTAAATTTCATCAAAAATAGCTTTAAGTCTTTTAATTTTCTCTTTCCAACTTTGAAGATATAACATATTCAGATTATTGATTCCATTAATCCAATCAATAGTAACTTTGGAGTCCCCTGCTGCCATCCATTTACTTAAGGATAGTTTCTGGGTAAGAAAGAATAAGCCCCACAGTCCCAAGAGTTCATCCTTCATGTTGTTTCCCTTCCCTACTGTAAAGTATGCTTTATAAACATGATGATCATTCATTTTTATGAATATTCCAGCTCCACAAATGTCATTAATTGTTGCTCCATCAGAAAAAACAATTGGACTCTCATAAAAAAAAACTGGATTTACTAAAAAACCCATTTTTTCACCGTTACCTTTATTTTTGTAATCGTGCATATCAGTAGTATGCTATTTTGTCATCATCTCTTTTACAATTTTCAAATAGCACTCTATTTCTATATTTCGAAATTCCCCAACTAACTAAGAAAGGGATGTATTTCAAATCTAGATATTTTAAAAACCACTGGAGAAGGTTTTTTTCTATAGTAGACTTCCTCCATTCTTCAGGGAAATTTAGATCTTTAAAGATTCATTTCCAAATACATTTTTTTAACTTCACAGTGGATTAATAGATGTTCAGTCATCTCATAATATTATATGCATAATGAACATACACTAGGCCTATTCCTCTCCTTTTCTTGTAATTTGCACTAGTTAAAATTCTATATGATAAACTTTGTAATGTCCCCAAGGCCGAGACCTGTTGTAAATCATGTCTATGAAGTATAAAGCTTGCATTATGAATTGTAATTATGTTTTATAGGATGGTGAGACAAGTCATATAAGCTAGTGGGCTTATGTGTTATTAGGCCAAGGAGCCTAAGTGTTGAAGGCTAGGAGCCTCATTTTTTGTACATGTAATTATGCACAGTATTAATACAAAACATCTCTACATGTGGACTGCCCACAATGAATGATTGATGGGGAACTAAGAATCCACAAAGCCTAGGTAAGGGAGAGGGGCATGAGAGGTTGGAAGAGGGGCTAAGATGAGGTGGCTTAAACCCTTGAGAATAATATTAAATTATTATTATTCCAAAGTTGTGTAAATGTGATGTTTTATCCTAAGTTCTTTGGAAGGACGAGTGACTTCCAAATGGGAAGCAACAAGCTTCATGGGTGACAAGTGTCAACCCAAGCGTATGCAATTAAAACTATTGATTTGAGCCATGATGGGGGTTCCTCCTCCTTGCTATCGTCGACTGTCTTAACCAAGAATCCCGTATGACCTCTACAACAATACCCTCATGCAACTCTAAAACCAAAAAGGCTTGTGTTGATTTCTAGAGGAGCCGGTACACCCTCTGTCAAAACCGTCGTGTTTGTATTCGACCTTCACGTGGTTTTCTTATCACGCATTGCCGAAACCCAGAACCGTGAGTCTCTTCTGTATGGATGGTTGGGAAAACCGATTGTCCCGTAATTGTTGAGCCTAGTTGGGTTGAAGAGTCTGTCTGTCATCTGTTTGGGAAACCCATGTTTGTTGTCCCGACTGACTATGGCAGCCACAAAGTTCTTGGCTGGGTGTGGTTTGTTGCTATTGAATGTTCGTTGTTGAGGCTTGTTGTTTTTCTGCTTTGTACGGGAATGAGATTAAGGAAACCGGTTGTATGACCTGTGTGTAACCTCTCTCTAGGTGAGGGAGGTGATTGTTGTTGAAGAGGCAGGTTTTACCAAGCCTGTGAGAAACTCTCTCCAGGTGAGAGAGTGCGTGGAGAAAGGAGAGAGATCCTGGAAGGAACCCTGTAGCTGCCACAGAGCTCAGAGATTTCCGATCCGGTCTGTTGCTGAAGCCCAAGGCAAGAGAGGTTAGTAGTCGAAGGACTGTCTAGGTGACAAAGAAGGTGTATACTCCGAGGGTGGGATAGGCATGTGGGGAAGGAGAGTCTATGGGCAGTGGGCATAAGTGCTTCCTCAGAGAGAATCCTCCTTCTTTTACGTGTATTATTCCTGTAAACCTTACCTAGCCTAGGATTCCTTACCTAGTGGAGCTTAGTCCTAGCTTGGGGGTGACCTACTGCTGAGATTGATGAGAAACATGGTCTAAGGCTGGGAGGTTCATGGAAGGTCTACATTCAGTTGGTGGTGTGTGACAGTTTCAAAGATAAGTGTCACTATGTTTTGTAATTCTATAATTAATTAAATGGCATACCTATGATTCTTGCAATGTTATCACGTATTTTGTTGTGCAAATGAATTATTGTTATTTCCATTAACTCTGAAATGCTAACAATAATTATATGTTTAACTGTAATTAAGTGTTTTAAGTTCATTAGAATGCATAATGTGTTCCAGAAG
>WSFP011442674.1:0-20441 GCA_009831015.1 Picea engelmannii | reverse complement strand
TCATAGCCATGCTCTCAATAGGGGAGAGGCTAGTTTCTACGAGGAGGATGGGATAGGGCATATTTCCTTTAATTTTGAGATTATAGGTTATAAAATTCTTTTGTATTTGCTCTATCTTTCTCCAGGATTCACGAGAGATACTAAAACCCCATACTTCACATCCATAAAGAATAACATGTGTCACAAGAGTCTCAAAGAGGAGTTTATTCTTATCCCAACTCCAAAGTTCAGCTGATTTACAATTGTTTTCAAGCCCGTAATAAGCTTTCCATCCCCCAATAATCCTTTTCTCAATGCTATAATTCCAATTAAGCTTGTGGTGAATATCAATTCCAAGATATTTGTATGAATTCACTTCCTCCAAGTTTTTGTTGTCATATACAAAGGTATCATAAGGGATCTTATTGGATTTAATAATCATGACCTTAGTCTTATCAGTATTAACAGTCATACCCATATTGGAGAAAAAATCCTTGAGGATTCTTAGTTGGTTTTCAAGATCATGGGGACTCCTTACCATAAGAACGATATCATCGGCATAAAGAAGAAGATTGATGACTATACTAGTGAGTGTAGGTCCGACATAACCTACTTTTTCCAAACATTCTTCTAATTTATCAATGTATATGCCAAAAAGGGTAGGGGACAAGGGACAACCTTATTTGACTCTGATATTGCAGTTAATCTCTTTTGACCAGCCCTCAATGTTTTTAAACTTAGCAATAACATTCTCATACATCCTTATTGCAACAGCCCTCAACTCGAGAGACACTTTTATCTCTTCCAACCTATTCCAAAGGTTTTTCCTAGGAACCATGTCAAAAGCTTTCCTAAAGTCAAAAAAACAACAAAAAAGATTGGTTTTAGTATTGCGGAACTACTTTGCAATGATCCTAAAGGTAACAAGATGGTCCACAGTTGAAAGATATCTCCTAAACCAGGCCTGGCCTTTAGCTCTTTTATCGTGACTTTCTAGCCAAATGCTAATCTTCTTTTCCAAAATGATTCCATAAATATTGGCTAAAATCGGGCTAATCATAATGGTCCTATAATTAGAGGGAATGTTTTTATCCCCATTTTTAAAAATAGGAACAATGAGGCAATCTCTAAAATATTTTGATTTCGATTGCAGGAAAGATGACTCTGACTATTGAGAAAAATTGGCTCAGTAACTTCGTCGAGAAATCCGAGAGAAACACTGTATTAGGATCAATCAGGTGATGAAAGAGATTGGACCTCTCGAGTTTGGTGGGCCCACCGACTTTACCGACTTGTGCGATATAGTCGAATCACATGCCAAGAAATATTCTTCATGGGCCTAAATACTAGCGAAGGTGACCGACACAACACCAGGAGAGGTGTGACAATTTATGGAACAACCGATCAGAGCTTGGGCTGTGCTACAACAATTAAGTACTAGTCTAGTGAAGTATCAAGCGCATGCGGTGGAAGTCAAATAAATTTATGCAGCCCCAATGGAACATAACAGTTTCCTATACACTAACACTTGCGAGGAGCTGCTCATTAGTTGGTCAGAGTATGAGAAAAGTCACCCTTTCAAAGTAATATCTTGAGATGACTGTTGGAAAACTGTTAGGAGAGAATGCCACGTGGCGAATTCTGTTTTGTTTAACTGCACTTTAGCTGTTATTTTTAGTTATTTTTATGTTATAAATAATATCATCAACCGATAAGTTAAGGGTCGATGATTATTGCAAGAAACTCTCCTTTTTTGGTTTGTTAAGAATTATTTTGGAGCTACCTGTAATTGAGAAGTCCTTCTGGACCAGAGACAAGTTATATTTTCATCAAATGTAGGTGTGATTGGGCATAGAGAAGAACTATTTCCTATATTGTCTCATGAATGGATGTTGTAACAAGTAAGAGCTATTAAATCTATTGTTAAGTTATCTGATGCAATGCTTTACAATTCTTTTCTTTAATGATGAAGATGAATCGTTGTGTTATTATGTGATGGATGATTAGAGTAGGTGAATTATTTTACTTTCCATTATCTTATTGCATATTTTTTTTTTATTTCTGATAATTAGTATCTCAGATAGTAATTGGATGCTCACATGGTTAACGTATTAGTACTAGGCTCTTGGTATAAAATTGTCATCTGCATGCTTGAGTAGCGGGTTATCCCAAGCTCAGCCTCTTCTCCAGTAGTTAAACTTAATCCTGTTTGTTTCTAAGTTGGTTTATACCGGCTTACATCTTACACCGGTCCCACCTTAGAAAAAATACAAAAAGAGAAAGTCTGAACTGAAGGAGACGCCTTCACAAGAAAACGTAAATCCCATCGATTAAATTGGCCGGATCGCAAGATTTGGAATACCATTCCACTATTAAATGCTGTAGATTCTAATTGGGCCTTGGTGGTGGGTTTGATTCCTACTATTTAACTAAAGGGATTTAGGGCCCATCAATAGAACTGGCGCTAGAAGGAGGGCCTAAAGAATGAATGGCTGAATACCTATTTTAGACAACCTATAGATTCAAAACATCCCACATGCATGGCTAGTCATTCCCAAGACAACCCACACACGCTGAGTACTCTTGAAATGAGTAACTCACCCTAGCCCAAGGAAGAATGCTTGTTTCCTGACACACCTTACGCTCTCCCTCACGAGGAATTAAATCAATTCAAAAGAATCATAAGAGCATACACCCAACAAATTGGTGCGTTGTCTTTAGCTCCGATACTTCCTCGAAGACAAAAAAAATAAGTAGACCAGTGGTCAATACTCTCGATGAGGTTTTTGTGTGCACAATAGAATACCTAATAGATTTTTCAATCACCGAAATTGAAAATCCTCTTAATCTGATCCTTGAAACGCCAGCCGACATCGTCTCTGAACTAGACGATTTTTCAGAAGAAGAGGAGTTTAACTCAAAATCTAAAGATATGGAAGACAAAAATGACCATAATGAAGAAAGGGGAAACCCACCACAAAATAATCAAACCTGGTTGGCCAAAGACGCTTTGGCTCTCCTAGGACCAGTCCATAACCTTCCCCGACATCTAGAGAAGTTACTTCCTAAGTTTGATCCCGAGACCTTAGGATTGCGTGAAGATCATATCAAGAAATTTATTCTAGAGATCAGACTTATGAATGTCCAACATGAATATGTAGTTTGTAGGTTGTTCCCCTACACGTTTGAGAAATTAGCCTCCACATGGTATTTTAACCTACCTGTAGGATCCATAACTAGTTGGACAAAGTTTCAAAATCATATTTTAGATAAATTTTCCAAAGAAACCACTACAAGAGATTTGATGGCTGAATTGTTCGCAGCCACCATGAGTTCAAAAGAGAAGGTTAAAGATTTCAATCAAATATTCACAACTATTTTGAACAAATTTCAACCTGAAGATAAACCAACTCAGGACTTTCAAATTGAAGTATATGCTAATGTGCTCCCAGCTTCTATTTCCATGTTTGTGAAGAGGGCTTCCAAATGAACCTTATATGAGAATTTTGAAGAAGCAATAATGATAGAATTCCATATGAAAGTGTGTAAATAAGGCCAGATCTCTTTAGTTAAGAAAAAAGTTCAACCTCCTTCTAGGAGAGGACTCCTTTTGACTAGACTGCTAGGGAAACAAGCAGAACATACTCCTGACAAGGGTAATGGAGACATAGAAGATCTACAACGCATGGTTAAGAAATTATCAAATGAGATCATAGACATGAAGAGAAACACAGGGGAAGGAAACCAAGGTCAAAGGCCCTATAATCCTTTCTTTAAAAGAAACCCGTCGTTCAAAGCAATTGAAACTCCTCTAGCTAACCTAAATATCGATTTAGGAAATTTAGCATTTGATTCTTTCTGTACTTATCACCAAGAAAATCACTCCGAAAGAGACTTCCCTCAATGGGTGCATGCCATGAATTTATTATCCAATCGGTTCCTAGATGAAGTCTCCTTGACCGAACAACCAAGCGATTCGGTTATGAATGTTGTTGATCAAGAAGAGATAGATCAACCAGAAGATACAACCATGCTGATATGGGATCCTGACCTAATCATGCCTTCTGACGACTTATTTGAGTCTCAAGAAACACCCACAGAGGTCTCGGTTTTGAAAATGTGCAGTAAGGGTTCACCTGTCTCAAAAGATCCTACTACTACCCAAACATCGGGAGGAAGGTCAAACCCTGATAACCCGAAAACACCTTTTGCTCCGCATAAGAACCCTATAAGTATCCATGGCCGAGAATCGCCCAAAATGGAGTACAACGTAGTTGAAATTTTGAAGAAATTGAAGGCTAATATATCAGTTATGGACATATGTAGAATCCCTTAGCAAAAATACTTCCTGCTACAATCTTTGAAATCAGTAGAAAACCCTACGACAAGCAATGAACAACAAATAAATTTAACGGATCTAGTAAATAAACCAACTGTGAATACCTGCTCGGAAGATAAGAAGGGAAAACCCTTTGTCCCACTGTTCCTTTTAATGTTTGAAGTTTTCAACAGGAACCTCCATAATTGTTTGGTCGATTCAAGAGCATCTTCCAACGTCATGCCACTGTCTATTTGCAGGAAATTAAATTTCGTTCCTCTCAAAAGCGATACACATGTAATAGAACTAGACATAACCTAGGTGAAGGTCATGGGAGAAATTAAAGATGTAATGATCAGAATAGCCATGCATCCTAAGTTTGTGCAAGTGATTGACATAATTTTAGTAGATATCCCATAAGCTTATGGATTGTTATTAAGTCGAGATTGTTCTAAGAAGTTAAACAAATACTTTAGCACAATCTAGGCACACCTTTGGCTACCGTTGAAGGGATACAAGAATATGATCAGAATTGATAGGGAAAGGTATCTGAAACATACTGTCACTGACCTAGAAACCTTGAATGAACCCTCATTGACATATTTCCCTGTGTTAGGCAATTATTCCTGTGATTCCTACTTCGAAAACTTCTCCTCTCTCTCATCTGATGTCCCTCTTACTCAAAATTATGAAATGGTTTTTTAAGAGAAATCGCCGACACCGATAGAGGAAACCCTCTTCTGTCAAGAACCCATGTTATAAATCACCAGACAAAAGATAGGAGAGCATGAAAGTAATAAGAAATAAGAAACAAACGATTTTCGTTCATAAATTTGGACCATATACTTTGATGGATCTAAGTCGCAGGAAGGATCCGGGGCAGGGTGTATCCTCATTGATCCAAAAGGTAAATGTCATTTCTTATCCTATAGACTTGAGTTCGAGTGCACAAACAACACTACCGAGTATGAATATCTAGTACAAGGGTTAAAGAAAGATATAAACTTAAACATCAAAGAATTGAAGGCTTTTGGAGACTCAGAGATTATCATTAGACAAGCAAGGAATACTATACATTGCAATTCCCTGCACCTAAATAATTATCAACATGAAGTGCATAGGTTAATAGAACATTTTGAAGCTTTCAATATTACAGTGATCCCTAGAGCAAAGAATATCCTTGGTGATTCCCTAGCCACATCTACTTCAAGGCTGTCACCTTTAGAATATTATGAAGCCTCTCGGTTCACTGTAGAGCTACTCTACAAACCATCGGTGCCTAAATGCATTTCTAATTGGAAAGTATTTGAAGGGGATGAACAGATCATAAAATTTCTAACTAACCAAGATAATTTTAAGGATTTAGCTATTGACGATGAAGTATTCCAGGAATATTCAATGGAAACTAATCCTCATATAGATCAACCAACTGACAAATCGAAGTATCACACAATCCTGAAGGGGATAACTAATTTAGAAAATCTTTTTGATCTAAAAGAACGATTTAAGGGGCCCAAAAATGTGAAGACTGGTATTTCCTGTCCCATGCATGAAACTGTAAATCTTGGAACCCTGGAAAACCCAAAAAATATAAATCTTGGCAAGACTATATATAAAGAGGAAAGGAAAGCGTATCTCAAACTGTTTAGACAATATCAATATGTCTTTACTTGGTCCTATCGAGATCTGAAAACTTACTATACTCGTATCATTCAACAAAAGATACCATTAAAACCTGAAGTGAAATCCTTCCAACAAAAGCTTCAGAAGTATCGTCCATCCCTAGAACCTCTCATGTGCCAAGATTTGAAGAAAATTTTAGATGCCAAAATTATCTTCCAGGTAAGACATTCCGCATGGGTAGAAAATTTGGTTTCGGTGAGGAAATTTTTTGGAGAAATCCTCTTATGCGTAGATTTTAGGAACCTCAAGAGAGCTTCAAAAAAGGACAACTACCCAGTACCATCGATGGAGAAACTCTTGGATACCATGTCCGGTTCTCATATTTTCTCTCTACTGGATATTTCTTGGGTTACAACCAAGTTCTGGTTTCAGAGGAAGACCGTTTGAAAACTACCTTCCGAACCAAGTGGGGAACTTTAGATTACAAACATATTCCCTTTGGGTTAATCAACACAGGGGAAACCTTCCAAAGGGAAATGGATGTATCTTTTTGAGGACTGATCAACAAATGTGTGGTAGTGTATCTGGATGATGTAACTGTGTATTCAAAGAACAGAGAGGAACACATCCAACACTTAACCCATATTTTCGAAAGGTGTAGAAAATACGGTATATCTTTAAACCCTAAGAAAACTATCTTTGTTGTGGAGGAAGGAAATCTATTAGGTCATATTATATCCCAAGCTAACATTCGCATAGACCTTGAGCGAGTCAAAGCTATAACTCAAATCCCGTTACCTCACAACAAAAAGACAATGCAATCCTTCTTCGGGAAAATCAATTTTGTAAGAAAATTCATGCCTGATTTCGTTGAGACTTTCAGAACACTACAAAAAATTATCCACAAAGATGTTGAGTTTAAATGGATGATGAACGAAAGGATTCTTTCGAAAATATCAAAACTACTATATCCCAAGCCCCCGTGTTACGAAGTCCCAATTTTAATAGATATTTCTTCCTCTATACTTTTGCCTCCGACCAATCGTTAGCTGCAGTATTTACTCAGAAGAATGATGACAACAACGAGGTTCTGGTGTCGTTCATGAGCACTAACCTCCAAGGAGCCGAACTTAATTATCCTGCTATTGACAAACAAGCCTATGCGATATATAAAGTAGTAAAACACTTCAGATATTACATCCTCAAGAACCATACCAAAGTAATTGTACCTCATCCTGCAGTCCGATCCTTGTTCACTCAACAAGAGATGGGGGAAAGAAGAGGGAATTAGATGGCAATACTCCAAGAATTTGATCTAGATATAAAACCTTCCAAACTAGTTAAAGGGCAAGGGTTATGCAAACTTTCTACTGAAGCCCAGGACCAAGTAAATGAAGACTCTAGATGGGAGAATGAAATGAAATTATGGTGTGGTGAAGCTTCATACATTTCCCTAGGGCCAGAGTCTTGGTATGAGAATTTGAATTATCTCTTGCACCATGGGACTTTCCCATAAAATATCAATCCTAGGGAAAGGAGATCTATCAGGTTAAAATCCGCACAATATTGCCTCATAAATTCGGTACTCTTCCGGGTTAATTATGATGGGGTACTCTTAAGATGTCTGGAACATGAATATGCAGAAAAAGTTCTAAAGGAACGCCATGATGGCCCTGCCACTGGACATTTTGCAGGAAAAACCACCGCCCATAAGATACATAGAGATGGTTATTATTGGCCCACTTTGTTTAAGGACACTCACACTTATGCTAGAAACTGTAAGACTTGTCAAATAAGCGTTGGGAAAGAGAAGAGAGCAGGAACTCCACTCCAACTCGTGACTGTTTCTAGGCCTTTTGAGCAATGGGGGTTAGATATCATAGGATAAATTACATCAAGTTCTTCAAAACAACATAAGTATATACTTACGACCACCTATTATTTCACCAAATGGGCAGAGGCCATCCCTCTGACCCATGTAAACAAGAAGGTGGTAATACAATTCATAGAACAACAATTGATCACAAGGTTTGGTGTCCCTTCTATCCTAGTTTTTGATAATGCATCTTAATTCTCTTCCACTCTGTTAACAGAGTTTTCTCTAGACAAAGGAATAGTAATTAGGTACTCTACAAATTATTACCCACATGGAAACAGAGTAGCAGAATCAACTAATAAGAACCTAGTGAGAATATTGAAAAAAACGGTTGTGGACAATCAGATAAATTGGCATAATTTACTCCACAACGCCCTATGGGCAGATAAAGTCACACCCAAGGAAGCTGTAGGAAATTCCCCATAATTTATAGTGTACGGACATGAAGCCAATATCCTGAACGAGCTTTATCTTCCATCTCTTCAACTAGCCCAAGATTCCGGAGGACAAACTTCATGAGTCATACAACAAAGAATTGACAATCTGCTTATGCTAGAAGAAGAAAGGGAAAAATCTAAGTCAAATTCATAGCCCACCAACAGATAGTGAAAATATGGTTTGATAAACATAAGGCTAAAGAGAATAATTTTGAAGTAGAAGACTTAGTCCTAAAATGGGACAAAGAAAATGAGCCTAAAGACAAATATTCTAAGTTTCATAATCTATGGCTTGGACCTTTCCAGGTGGCTGAGAAGATTGGGGCAGGCACATATTGGTTACAAAATTTGAGGGGGGAACCTGACGCCCTCCCAGTAAATGGACAAGCCATAAAACGATATTTCCATTAACCAATATATATATATATATATACATTTCTTTTTTGTTGAGTTTCATTTTATGTTTCGTGTGCGTGTTTCACAAGTTTGTTTCAGCTAGCTCGATTGCGATTTCGCCTTTGTTTTCTTTTTCTATTTTGATTTCCACACTTTTGAAGGTTGTGTTTAGCAACACAATGGTTGACTTCAAATCATGTGACATAGCGAATTCCGTTCCTAATTCATCACTCATAGTCCAAGAAGCACCGAGGAACCTCCAGTTGTTTCGAGGGTCTCTCTATCTAACCTACGCAGATGAAAAACTTTGGAGAAATGCAGAAGCGTCCGTCCAGTGGTTTGGTGACACCTTAAGGGAAGGTTGGTAAGTTGGAAAAGGACTACATGCACCTCAAAGACATAGCTAGTAAGTTTCACCTTAACCATATCATCTTGCAAAAAACAAGCGTCATCCTCTCACACTCGCTCAAGGCATTCTGCCGAAATAAAATTTAACTATACCAAAATGAGTGAACAGTGGGAGAGGGTATGTAGATATCTCTGCCGAGGCTATGGAAGCTTGCTGGCAGTAGAAAAAGGTCTGTGATGTCCGGGTGACTCCGTCGGGGCTATGGAAGCTCGTTGGCAGTGAAGCAACACCATATAAAGTGAGTAAAAGTAACTAAAGGCTTCATGCCAGTGAATGCTTTACTATATTTTTGTCAAAGAGGGCATGAGTCAGGGTTACAGGAAATGAAGGAGGAATAAAGGTTAAAAAACCCCACGGGCAGACCCAGAAGCATCAACTGGATAATTTCAAATGCAAGGGTAAAAGAGGCTTTGATTTAAAACTAGTTAAGTTCTCCACCAACTTTCGTATCCACTGAGCCTAAAGGAGGATCAAAGATTATTCTTTCACCCAGTAAATCGCCATTTGTTGAGCACTCAACACACCCTAAAAAATGTCTATGTCAAATTTCATTTTTTGGGTACCACTTGATCTTTTGCTCTCTCTAAATTCGACTTCAGTATTTAAATGTTGCCTTTGCTTATCATTGTGTTTCTCATTTAAAGTCTCTCAAAGTTTTCTTGAACATGTGAAACCCCATAACTTGAAATACTAACATTTAATTAAATAATCAACATCCAAAACCTTTCCCTCGATGCGCTCAAAGATTCAGCATCGAAAAGAATTAAAAATAAAAGAGAATCACTCGAGAGAACCATGGTTGCCGAGCACTAATTTTTCGGCATTAGCAAATGGAAGTTGCTCGTTCATGACAATCATCACACAAGGATATCATCGACAACCAATTCCCTTCGGCATTGGTAAAAGGCAAAAAGAGTAAGAGTTGAACAAAGAAAGAAATGATATCACTGATCGTCGACTTCTGAAACATTTTCGGCATCGGGGTTTTTTGAGTACAATAACCCACAAAGAAATTACGCAATAGGTTTATCTCCAAAGGATGATCCCCAACACCCTTTCGGCATCGATAGTCCCATGTTTATCTTAGAGCGCATCACTTGAACACAGTTCCGAGTCCGACCAATACCCACGAGCTAAGTTCCCGGTATTCAGTGCCATGTATCTCGAGTCAGTGGCGCCACATCAGTGCTATATGATGAAATCGATCGACGTCAAAGGTTTTTCACAGCAGGATATTAATGAAAATACAAATAAACTCATAAAATTGAGGCTAACAACCTAAAAGAAATTTGGACAAAGAACACAGTAGATACACATGCAAAGAGAAGAAACGATGCATTCAACCGCTACAACCAGGATCCATTTGTCAAAGTTTTGAGAATTTATATATTAGATTTCCATCGATCTCAGGTTACATACAGTAGACACTATCTACTCCTTTGGCCAACCAACCCGGTTACATTAAGAACATGAAGATTTTCATAAAAAGGGGAAACTAGCAAATTTTTGTGTCACGTCTGAGAATTAAAAAAAAAACAAGTTCGCCAATCATGCCTCTTCTACATGCAGAATTTCTCCCAGGCTAATTCACGCTCCCTGAGGTGTTTTCATATTTTGTTCTTCCGACACCCTTTGCGCTTCGTGCAACTGCACGATCGTATCTTTCACTTCCTGAAGCTGCCTCTTTAGCCAGGTCACGTTCCCTTCACGACCTTGTTGTGCTGACACCTCAAGGGTCTTTACCACCAACTGCCGTTGTAATTATCTATTTTCCTGGTAGAGTTCAAAAATGGAGAATTGGGCCTGATCCAACTGCTAATTAGGCTCTTGAACGTTAGAATCTGAGGCATCCATCCTCCTCGTTCTTCCCCCGCTTCCCTGACTTGCGTTTTCGACAGGCTCTAGTAAGATAACGTGCATTAGTAACTCCTCAGATACTGATCTTGCACTCGACTCAATCAAGATTTGGTTTTCCCCAACTTCCTTATTCTTCTCGGGCCTTCCTCTCCTCCACGTATCTACTGTTGAGGAGCCGTGGCTTCCAAATTGTGTCCTTTTGGCATAACTTCTTCCACTTCAATGTCCACACGGGGCAATACCATTGTTTCTACCCGAAGGTAGGAATCTCCCCTTGAAGCCTTGTGAACACCCGTTGCAAATAAGAATGAGTCCTAGGAATTTTGGAGCTCAAGCTTGGCGCTTCAGCTACTTCGCAGGCCCCGTGTTATGTTTTGAGGAGTTCCCATAGTGTGACAATGTATCTTCTCTGCACGTGGGTGACTTGATAGGGGCCTGAAGCGAAGAATTTGATCAGACTAGACTCACGAGTTGAATTACCAACAATGCATAAGCTCAGATGGTAAGTAGAACACATATAGAACATCTAGATTTTATAATAGAGCGGGCAGTGAGTCAAAACATGCCAGGGAACACTGAATTCCTGATAGCATGATGTTTTAAATAATTTATGTGTTACATCCGCACGATGGGTATGATCCGAGGTGTGTGAGATGCAGTCGATTGGAGTTGCAGAGGGTGTGTGGTACGATCACCTCAATTTTTTTTCAATTATCCAACCTCCATGATGAGCTAATGATGGTTGATGCACTTGTTGATGTGATTTCTATTTGAGAACTTGCCTCAACCTAAGGTTCTTAACGACTTCCCTTATGAGAGGATCCGACCCTTTTGGAACATACTGATACTTTTAGCACAGGTTTGGCTCTGACATCCTTTCCTGACACCAAAGGCCAATTGACCACTGGCATGACTTCGACTCTCATGTTTTTCCGTAACTGATCTTTCATGCTATGGTGCATGAATGTAACCCACCCTAACTAGAGAAAAAAAATGACGGTGCTAACAAAAAAGGAGCAAGAAATTCGAAGGATTATAGAGATCACGTAAGTATCAAACAACCAGGTTTAGCAAGCCTTATAGGTATGCACCAGTTTGGATTCTTCATGCTTACGTTTTATACATATATTTGCCAAGTATTGTTCTATACACAATCTCTAAATGATTTTGATTTTGATTGCAGGAAAGATGCCTCTGACTAGTGAGAAAAATTGGCTCAGTAACTTTGCCGAGAAATCCAAGAGAAACACTGGATTAGGATCAATCGGGTGATGAAATAGATCGAACTTACCAATTTTAGCAGGCCCGACGACTTTACTGACTTGTGAGACATAGTCGAATCGCACGCCAAGAAAGATTCTTCATGGGCCGAAAGACTAGCAAAGGTGACCGACACAGCGCCAGGACATGTGCAACAATTTATGGAACACCCGATCATATCTCGGGCTATGATACAACAGTTAAGTCCAATTTGGTGAAGTATCAGGCGCATGCGGTGGAATTCAGAGAAATTTACACAACCCTGATGGAACAACACAGGTTCCCATACACTAACACCTACGAGGAGATGTTCATTAGTTGGTCGGAGTATGATAAAATTCACCCTTTCAAAGTAATATCTTGAGATGATTGTTGGAAAAATGTTAGGAGAGAATGCCACGTGGTGAATTCTGTTTTGTTTAACTTCACTTTAGCCATTATTTTTAGTTATTTTTATGTTATAAATAATATCATCGACCGATTAGTTAAGGGTCGATGGTTGTTGCAAGAAACTCTCCTTTTCTGCTTTGTTAAGAATTATTTTGGAGCTACCCATAATTGAAAAGTCCTTCTGGACCAGAGACAAGTTATATTTTCATCAAATTCATGTGTGATTAGGCATATAGAAGAACTATTTCCTATCTTCTCTCATGAATGGATGCTGTAATAAGTAAGAGCTATTAAATCTATTATTAAGTTATCTAATGCAATGCTTTACAATTCTTTTCTTTAATGTCGAAGATGAATCGTTGTGTTATTATGTGATCGATGATTAGAGCAGGTGAATTATTTTATTTTCCATGATCTTATCACATATGTTTTTTCTTTATGATAATTAGTATCTCAGACAGTAATTGGATGCTCACATGGTTAACATATTATTACTAGGCCCGTGGTGTAAAATTTTTGTCTGCATGCTTGAGTAGCAGGTTATCCCCATCTCAGCCTCTTCTCCAGTTGTTAAACTTAATCCTGTTTGTTTCCAAGTTGGTTTATTCTGGCTTACATCTTATACCGGTCCCACCTTAGAGGAAATAAAAAAAGAGAAAGTCCAAACTGAAGGAGACTCCTTCACAAGAAAACATAAATCCCATCGATTAAATTGGTTGGATCGCAAGATCTGAAGAACTATTCCACTATTAAATGTTGTAGAGTCTAATTGGGCCTTCGTGGCAGGTTTGGTTATTGCTGTTGAACTAAAGGGATTTAGGACCCATCAACTCTTCCTTTTTCAACAACTTCTCCATAGGGGCTATATTATGCTCATATCCTTTGATGAATTTTCTATAATATCCTGTATGACCCAAAGTATTTCTCAATTGTTTCACTAAATTTGGTGGTGGAAAATGGACAATCACAACTATCTTTGTAGGGTTAACTAAAAATCCATGTTTACACACCACATCGCCCAAAATAATTCCAAAAGGCTCACAAAAAATGTGTTTCTTCAAATTCAATGAGATTTTGTACTGCCTACACCTATCCAATATTAAGCACACAAGTTCAACATGATCTTTCAACAGACTAAATACTGTCCAATCATCTAACTAAACTTCTAAGAACTTATGAATAAACTCTTTAAAAGTTGCAACAACTACTCTAGAAAAAATTGTTGGTGCATTGTTCAACCCAAATGACATAACTATGTACTAGTAACAACCCCATAGTGTCGTAAAGGTCATCTTATATCTGTCTTCTTGCAAGATATTTATCTGGTGGTATCCTGAGAATCCATCTGTAAAAGAGTAAGCTTCCTGACCCCTTAGATTCTCCAACACTACATTTGTAAATGTATTTGGAAATGGATCATGTAAAAAGCATCATTCAATTTTCTTGGATCTACACATATCCTCATTCCTCTCGTCTTCTTGTCTTGAACTACCATTGGGATTATCCACTCTAATTATTCAACAGGTTCTATAATTCCAGCATCTAACATCCTGTCTATCTCTTCTTTTACCTTCTTCTTGTATGTCGGGTCCATTCTATAGGGTGTCTATCACATGGGATTGGCATATGAATTCAAGTACGATATATTCATCTCTCCCAACTCTCCTGCAATGGCCTTCATCTATAAAAAATTAGTCAGAAACAAGTCCCGATACTCATGTAATAATTCAACAATATTCTCAACTGTTTCTTCATTCTAGTAGTCTCCTATGTTCGTGAAATTGGGATTATCTTCTGTACCAATATTCACTTTGCATGTCTTAAATGGATTGGCGTGTATTGTAGATTCAAGATCTGGTCCTTCTACTATGCACACCCCTTCAATCTCGGGTATTTTCACATTTATTGGATCTTCCTCATATTGGTATTCTTCAGCAACATTATAACAATTCAAGACCTCTTAAACTGTTGCAGTATATCTAGGCACACCATACAAAGGTACAAACCCTATCGAGTCCTCTAATGAAAAAATGTTTTTATTGATAACTTTCAAGGCTAAATCAATCAAAGGATTATTATTTTCAAAACTGAATGTTACCTTGAAGTGCCTGGTCAATTCTTCCCAATCTCCTATGCCTCTATCAACTTCTAGCTCTATGCATCAATTCTTCAGAATTAATTCTAGAGTATGCAAAAACAAGTGCGTCCACTCTTTCTTAGGTACTGAGTTCCACATTGTGGTACAATTTGTAATATGGTCTACTGGGAAAATTAATCTAGTAAACTTTTGCATGGTACTTTCATTCTCCATCATGAATCTGACCTGTAGTAACCTTTTGCACCACTGCCAATCTATTATGCCATCTTTGTGCACAACCTACCATCTCGCAAGGGTTGCTTTTAGCGAAACATCTAAAGCTAATAGTCTTTGTTGATTTGAGAATTGCAATTCAAATTCCTAGATAAAAGATTATGTAGGTGTTATTCCATTAAACTTCGGTGGACCACATACCTCAGTTCCAATCCATTGTAACATGCAAGTAATCTGAGAACATTTTCTTGTCGATACTTCATACAACCTTTGTTGCTAATTATCCATAGCCTCTTCTAAATCTGATTCACATGAACTAATACTCCTCCAACTGAGTACACTTTCAGATGTAGGATTCACATAATTTTCCATTCACGTAGTCATATTATATAGGTTGTCAAGCTCTTTTCTCTTTTCCGATTCTACAAATCTTCTTCCTTCAGTTGGATCTAATGATGAAATAACCTTCAAGTTTTCTACTTCGAATATCATATTTCTTTTCTTCAGATCAATGATAGTCTGATTATCAAATTCCAAATCAAGTCCTAATAGATCTAGGTAAGGGGTACTACCATCTACTATTTTGATCATTTCAAAGTCTTCCACACTACACACTCCATCAATATTGACACTTACCCATGTCAACCTTCCAACTGGGAAAATCTTATGCTGGTTTTCTAATATCAACTGGATAAGTGACCAAATCAGCTTCAATTGATCCATCATCTCCCAAGTATGCCTCATGATTATATTCACATTAGAACCTAGATCCAAAATAATATTTTCCATGTCGTAATCTCCTATCTGTGCATTGAGTCAGAATATCTGTTCATTCTTTTCTTATGGTGCACCTAGTTAACTACTCTATGTGTGCCACACATCTCTCTCTCTCTCTCTCTCTTGGGAATAATGGTCAATCATTCCACAGAGCATACTCAAAGCAGATTCATTCTTCATTGATTCTAAACAACTTCTTAAGAAATATTTCAAAGTGCTTACAATTATGGGCTTTTAGCTCACATAGATCTCACTAAGCAGATCAATAATATCTCCCTAGGATCAACCTAGTTATCCTAGATATGAGTGGGATAGATTTCCTATGGTTCTCCTAGAAAAAAGCACTGAGATCACACACAAGAAGTTGGGAGAATGACATACCTTTTCCTAAAGGTTTCCCTTAATGTATTCTTGGCTACTGCAGTCTTGAAGTTCTAGCTCTATCTTCTACAACCTACTTCCTACACACCAAAGACAAAACTACACCACTCTTCTTTGTATTCCTAGTGTTAGAATCCTAAATATATCTTGGATCTAACCTGATCTATAACAATATAAACCATATATGAATATTTATGCATAAAATACAAACATTCAAGAGGGAAAACCAAATGATATATTAATAAATTATAGAGAATACATCTCAATTCATACCTCAACTTGATGAATATGCATATTCCTTTAGTCTCCTTTCTCCTTGCCTCTCCTAGCAGCTCCTTGGTCAGGATAGGCTCACCGACTCTTGGTTGTGTTGATGGAAACCTCTATAGTTTAGTAGCATAACATTACCATTCAATTCATTTTCCTCTTTCCAAAGGCTTTCCTTTGTTATATATCTCTTAGAGAAGGCTTGGGAGAGGCTTCTAGATCTTCTAGATGCCACTAGAGACTCAAATAATGTGAGTTCCTAGGAATTTGACATGAAGATACAACTCATCCTTTTCCTATCACCTCGTAACTCCTCAATTCTAGAAGTCTAATAGTTCCTCACTTGATGAGCTACTAGTGTACAATGAGGTCCTCGCTTGTTGTCCACTAGGTGACCCATGAGGATGTCAATAAGGGCTCAAAAAGGGTTCAATTATTAGGTAAAAGATGTATTTGGGACTTTATCCTATGATGTCTTCCTCTTTGGCCTATAGGGTGGAGATTAAGGATATAACAGATTCACCCTAATGTGTGAGGTGAGGAAAGGAGTGGATGACCGAAATACATTAAAATAAAGTCCATGCAAGGCAATGTAAGGAGAGCGAAAAGGAGATTCAAAAACTAAATAAGTACTACAATCAAACACCAATGATGAGAATATATAAACCAATCCCTTTGGTAGACATGATCAGACTAATAATGAACATGGACACAAAACAATACATTGTGGATCCATGAAAGGAAATGCTAGATCATGGCCACAAAATAACACACAATGGATCCATGTTAGGAACATAATCATAGACACCAGTAGATATAATGTGGATCTATGACATAACATATATATTCCATGAAGACAACAAGCACCAAGGAGAGTTCCCTCAAAGTCTTCATATACAAGTGATATACTCCATCACAACTTGGGAGGGGATGTTGTGAAGGAATGATATGGCCCCAACCTAAGGGCTTCGTCCCAAACCACGATGGTACAAATCTACAACATGAAAATAGATGAGTTGATGTCAATAATGTAGAAATCATCTGATAACCATTCATTTATGTATACCGTTAACAGATGCGAGGGGACCCACCGATGATGGATATGGACCCCAAGGTACCTAGTACAATATAGTGAGTGTGAATAAAGGATATGATGTCAAACACTCATAGAATGAATCAATCAAGAGTCAATGATGAAAACCCGCTGTCGATCATGAGGAGGCATGCCACTGATGTCTGTAAGCTTCAAGGCACTAGCAACATGTCGAAGGAGGGCCTTGATTTATCCCCCATCAATCGATGAAAAACAAACACAGAGAGATGATGTGAAGAGAGAGAATACTAAGTACAACTGAAACAGGGATGACTGACTCGGGAAGTCAAAAGAACAATAGATGGCCGACTCATGCTTAAAATTGCCTTGAACATATAGAATGACACAATGGTGACTTGGAAGAAAGACACAAGAGCTGAATGAATACAACGTAACGACGCAAGAGGCATTGCGACACTCTCCATGATGACTGGAAGAGTAACCAACCAGATGAGTATATGTGACTCATATTAATGGGAAGAATCTTAGGAAATCTAAAACCAAACTGTATGATGAGGACTCAAATAGGTTCCATGTTCAAGGGAAACTTGATTGACGCTACCATTTTGAGAATAGACCAATGGTGAAAAACCCCCACACTTTTTTTTTTTTAATTTTTTTTTTAATTTTTGGTTTTTTCTTGTCTCCTTCATGGTTTAATGAGCACGAAAGAATGACAACAATATTCTCGATCTTCTTCATGGTTTAATGAGCATGAAATAATGACGCAAGTAAGATTAATACCATTTTTTTTTCCAGTTTTAACGAGCCCGAAAAAGAGATAAAAGTATACTCGTCGGGAGAGAACAAGTGGCTTAACAACATGCTCCTATGTTCCACACACATGGAACTAACCTAAGAAATAAGAAATTCAAATGGTACAGAAAAGTGAGGTCCACTCTATTGAGGAAAATATATGAAATGATCTTACTGAAGCATTTTCAGATTCTTCTTGGCTAGAGAAAAATAGACGGGAATGTCACCCTATGTTTATAGCCATTAAAATTAATATCCTAACTCACACATATTGATTACAAGTTCTTAGGCTAGTCTTTTTATAAATAAAATCTTGCTGAAAAATTCATTATTTATATGATTTTATGAATATAACAGTTGATGAAATAAATGTAAAGACAGAAGAAAAGACACCAAGATGATGGCCAAGGTAGATGAGACATAAAGCAATACTTTATTTCATTCCAATTCACCAAAGAGTCATTCTCTTTACAAAATTTCATGAAGAATTTTTGGACCAAAGACAAGCTTAGACATCCTCGATGGAACATACAAAAGGACCTCTGACAGAAAATAAAAAAAATGAACTCTAAAAGCTGGATTAACTTGCCACAGATTGCTTCACACTCAACTCTACACAATAGCCTTTGTCAGTCATGAAAACTAATTCACAAAGAGACAAGTCTACACAGACTATCAAATATAGATCATCAACACCTCTGAAAAACAAGTGTCTGAATGATGTAATTCAGCCCTGGATCTTGCTGTCTACAATAAGACTCTGCTGCCATAAAAAAGAATTAGGATTGTGATAAATTAAGGAATGAATGAAAACTGAACTATCACAACATAAAATCAAAGTGAAAACCTTAGTATGCTTCTCCTTCTATCCTCCACTTGTTCCTCCCTTTCCTTTTGCCTTTAAGAAAATTAGAATTGGTTGAAGTAGTTGAACTACCTCATTAGTTAAGTTAACTAAAAACTCAACCAACTTTTTAGTTAGGGGGGAAACTAATAAATCATAATAAGGGTTATGATTTAAATTATAACATAACTAGTTAATTAAACAAGAACATATCTCCTTGTGACTCCCATCATCACATGCATATTTGACAACCTA
Organism: Picea engelmannii; assembly: GCA_009831015.1. Taxonomy (NCBI): domain Eukaryota; kingdom Viridiplantae; phylum Streptophyta; class Pinopsida; order Pinales; family Pinaceae; genus Picea; species Picea engelmannii. The sequence goes on along the minus strand of WSFP011442674.1, from coordinate 1,212 downwards.
TCTCATTGATATTTGAAATTATTTTCAAAAATGCATTACTCATATATCCAAAAATAAAACATGCTGTCCAAAACCTCTGAAGTCAACTGTCATAAACAATAATTAAAATAAAACTTAAAAACCATATTTTCCACTTTGAGATGCAATCTTTCCCTTGTTTCTACTGTCACCCCTCGATCTCTCTGAATTTTCCTTTGGCTGTGATGAGCCTTTAGGCCTAATCTCGCTGATCATGTGAGAACAATCATCCCTCAAATGCATCCGAGAAGACATGAATTTATCAGAGACATTGGAGGGTGAGGAAGGGGAAACAATGGCTTCTCCTTTGTCAAGGGCATGGTGGGCCTCATTTTTCAATCTCTTGCTAGCATGGGAGGACTGCACTGGTGAGTGGGTAGGGGCATCTTGGAAAATATAATTGTTAGGTGGGGGAGCATGTAAAGAAAAATTGGTCCAACCACGATGTTGGGAGATTGCCATATGGACAATCTCTTTCCATCCGTCATTTTCGAGAACCTCAAGTTGCCATGAGACATGAGGGGGCATGAGAATACTAGGGGCTTGTGGAACTTGGAAGGGAAGACTTTCAGGCCTCAGTTGGACCACTCCTTGTCCAATCCAATTGAAAAACCCAACCTGAAAAAGCTGGCTTAGATATTGTGAGTCAACATCAAAGTGTATGGAGAATCTTGGCCTTCTTGGGCCTCAGTTCCAATTACCTCTCCCTCGATTGCCTTTGCCATGGCTACCTCGGCTGAAAAAAATCATTCTTGCATGAATGATTTATTAGCAAATAGTTCCTTTACAACCATACATGACAACTCCTTAAAAATATGAAATAGAATTTGGCTTAGCAACATATCAGACTCACACAATCCAATCCATACAAATTATTTAACTATTGTCAATGAGAAGGGGGTGAACAAAAGGTTCTGGGATATGTGAGGGGTTTTTATTGAGTGAAAAATGATAACATGAGGGGGGAAATAATCATGGTTACTTCTCAAAGACAACAACAATCAAATGTAACACAAACCAAAGAAATCATCACTTTGATCCAACCAAGAAACTGCGATCTCATACTGCTTCAATACATAATTCTTCTTAACTGTAATTAAATTTCAAGAACAAGGAGTGAAAAATGAATGTGGGAGGTGATGGGGTTGTAATTAGCGAAAAGAGAAATAATAGTAGGGAAAGAGAGAAGATACT
>ML869526.1:5640-20442 GCA_009831015.1 Picea engelmannii | reverse complement strand
TTTTGCTTTATCACATAAGTTTGGCTTTGGATGTGGTTTCGTTTCAAGACCCATATTTTTGACAAGTGCTTCAGATATCAAGTTTACTTGGGAACCCGGATCAAATAATGTATCTATCTTAGTGTGCTTAGATACAACTCTTACATGAAATAATTCATTCCTCCTTCGTTCATCATCATGAGATTCATTATTGGAATTTGAACTAGCATGAAAGGAATCTTTACCTTGTACTCCAATCGTTGTGATATTTCCTTTGTCTCCTGAATCGAAACCAAGATCTTGTTGCACTCTAGCAACAGTTTTTGTCTTCCCCTTTCCACCGAACTGTTTCGGTCTCTTCTCTGGATGTAGTTTCCAACAGTGTTCATCATTGTGACCACTTTTCTTGTAATGAGTGCAAGATGGCTTTCCTCCTTCTCTCATCACTGTGGTGGTCTTCTTGTCCTTCCTTTTAAACTTTTTAAAAGGATTATGTGGGAGATTGGAAGGTTTCTTTGTGGGATCTTCTTGAACACACTTTCTCCTGTTCTCAAGGTGAGTGGCTTGCACGCAAACTTCGTCAAGACTGGTGGGGTTAAACAATAGCAAAGTATGACGAATATAACTGTGAAGTGCGCCAATATACTTCATTAACGTTTCATAAGAATCCAAAGGAATGTTTAATGCAAGAGATTTCTTCCTAAATTCTTCTATGAAACTTTGTACAGTTTAACCTTTACGTTGTCTTAAAGTTTTCCATTCCATCATTACTTTAAGTAAATAACCCAATCGATAAAATTTCTTGTTTATCGTTGATTTAAATTTCGACGATGAGGAAAGAAGATTACCACACTTACTTATGTCCTATAGTTTGCTCTCCCACCATACGAGATCGATGCCTTATGTTGTGTTGGTTTTGTCACTTGGGTGACCAAAACAACAACACTTGCATGTAGATCAATGCCTTCTGTTGTGTTGATTTTGTCGCTTGGGTGAGCAAAACAACAACACTTGCATGTTTAGATAAGCCTTCTAACAAGACAAAAGTTTGTGAGTGGATTAGACAAACCAAACACATATGAAAACAAAGAAATAAAACTAAAAACAACTAAGAAATAAATGTTAGAAATCTTGAGAAACTTAAAACCATGAAAATCAAACAATGACCAACATATTGCTACCAATGGATCAATAGATTAGTAGGCAAAACACCATAGAGAAAGGTGGGACTTATGAATCCCCTCTTCCTCCTTGGAATGGCTCTTGAGTTCCCTAATTGAGAGCTCTTCTTTCCTTACAATGGAATAAATGACAAATGGTGAAGAAAAGTAATGCTTGTTCCCTCAAGAGGTGAGTGGAATGGCCTATTGCATTGGTGTTTGAAGGCTTCAAAGAGAAAAGAGGATTCTCAAGGAAGAATTATTGTAGCATAACAATACCTTGAAGATCTTGGTTTCTTAGCACACCCATGGATTTTATTTATAACATCCATTCATGGAAAAATGTAATTGGTTCATAGTGTGAACAAAGGGCCTTTTAGGGCACCCTCTAGCCCTTGACCAACCTCCAAGCTAGATTTCGCTCAAAGATGAGTGTCAAATCGTGTTGAGGGTTAGACTAGAAGTGGTTGAGGGGCCGATAAGATCCATAAATGCATCGTTCATAGAAGTGCATGACTTTTCCCGTAGACAATCGCTTATTTTGCGCATAGTGCGCGCTAAGGGATGTGTTGGCCCGCGCATACTGCACACTATGCATGCACTTCCTTTGGTGAATTTGCGCACTTTGATTTTTGACCAAATTATATAGTTTTTTTCCTTTTGGATGGATTTTGGTGCTATAGGTGGACTAATTGTTGTTGGCATTGATTTTTTCTTCAACCATTGTGTGCAATGTTGCGAACGATTTTTCAATGATAATAGATGCCCCCTGATGTGTGAGGTTAGGAGCAGACATATAGCTGAAATACCTCAATGTTTCTTTTGTTGAGAGTGCCATTGTAATGAAGAGTGAGGAGAGGAACTGCAAGAGCAATCCGCTAGAGGGAGAGGGAAAACTGTGGGACCCAAACCTTTCTCTAGGGAGAAAAAAGAAAATATCTGTACAAATGAGGTGGGCATGCCCCATGCTCGTGTCATGAAACCTAAAATGTGACTATAACTGAAGATGTGTGTTGATGTAGATAATTGCAGCACCCTCAGGGGTGGTTGATAACGACAGATGATGGTTCTAAATTGTGAACGGACTCTGAAGGGAGGCAAGGACAAATGTAATAATTGTCGATGACTCGTAGGCATTGATGGCCTAACAGATTCAGAGGTCTTCGACTGGTATGAAACAACTGCGATAGTCGCATAATAAGACCCACCATAACATGAGAGTTCTGTTGAATTCAAATGTTATGGGGGTCAACAGAATCAGAGAGCAATGATGATTCTCTCCATGCCATCAGAGAATCCTCATTGTAAAGGTAATGAGAGTCAGGATATTGTCGCCCTTCTAGAAATAGTGTTGATGTCGACAAGAAGGGAGGCACAACTTGAAGAAGCAAAGGGATTCATGAAATCCACTGAGTAATAGGTGATATCGGGTACTGATGAGTAACATGAACGAAGTCAAGATGTTGTGGGACTCAAGATTGCCCTTGGTTGGGGTGTTGAAGGATGATTGGCAACAACCGTAAAAATGGATCCAGCGTAAGGGAGACAACTAGATCTGGGGTTAAACTGTGACAGAGGCTTTAACAAAGTGAACAAACTCATAGATCATGGGTACATGGACTTGGGATACTCGGGGTTCATGAACGATGTCAGAATGAAAAAAGTGGGGATGCCCCAACCAAGGGCGACATGGGTTGCTTTGCCAAAAAAAAAGGCCATTAAGGATGACGACAAAAAAACTATGTAAATGCTGGAAACAAAGGCTTTTTACAATTACCAAAGAAATAAAGAATAATTTGGGTTGAGTATACAGATACAAAAACGAGTGTCCCATTGAAAGATGGCTTGGCCTGTTAGGGAGAAAGTTTGTGAAAGAGAACTGGTGGAGGGTGGGGGCCCCATGGGTGGGTTTTTGTATTAGGTAAATGGATGGAGGACAATCTGCATATGGGAAAACTGATAGTGGATGAGATGGAGGGCTAATGATATTGCAGAGATGCATTCAATATGATCGAGATGAGATGACCTGGGAGTGCATTGGGAAGGTTAGCAATATGATGAGAAGAAGTATGAGGTTCATTCTCGAAAGTGCATAAGACTATTAGGACTCACATCCCTAGGGGGTGAAATCAACATGAGTGTCAAGTTGCCAAGGGGGACTATGAATGGGACAACTCATGTGGGGGAGAGTGCGACCAATTGACTGTACCCAAATGTGACAGAGGTAAAGATACTGTAGAGCTAGATGTAAGGACCCTAAAGGTAAATGTCAGAGGGTGTGATTGAGATATGCAATTGATTTATAGAGGGAATAATTACATGCCAGTGTCGAAAATATACTTGAAGGGGCTATAAGCTTGTGAAACAAGTACCTGCACACATGAAAACCAAATACCCGACGTGAACAATATCTGATGATAAAGAAAATACAACAACTATTTGACGAAATTGAAAGTGAGCATGCATACATGAACGTGATGTGAAAAAGATGCGCCTCAGGGGCCAAGTGCAGATGGTGACCCCGGGAATGTGAATGTGTAGATGGCGGGATCAGGATCCCGTGGCTAAGAACAGATCGGAAAACAGAGGCTCTGGGCTCCTGTAACAATGTGTGGAAGTTGGGCAAAGGGGGCTATATATGGTTGATGGGCACACAATGCCACCTCTTTGTACCTATCACTGTTTGTGGACTTAACGAGATAGCCCTGAGGAGATTTTGAGATTGCGGGAGCGTGAGGCTATCGATCCGGGAGTGGCGAGAGATAGGTTAGTGGTCCTATCATCCCGCATTTGGTGATTTTCCTAGTTTGTAGGTATGGGCTATACGGAGGATCGTACAGGAGATTTTAAGGGGTAGGGCTCCACCAGTGCGCAAGAAAAGTAGAAATACTTGTGCATATGTGTGCAGGTATAACCCAATTTCCTGCACATAATGTGCAGTTGTGCTTGACACAGTTGCGCATGTGGGCATGAGGGATGGGAAAATAGGTGAGCATGAGATGCAGACCTATATGATTGACATGTGCGCACTCATGTGCAACTGTTTCTCAGACAACTGTGCATTAGTGCGCAACTGTGCAAAGAAAAGGTGCGCACATGTGCGTACCTATCTGGGTGAAAGCCGCACACTGTGGATAAGGCTAAGGGTTTGTAATTTTTTCTATATTTATGTTTTTTGTTGGATGATGAGGCTGATCAAATTTTTATCTATGGATACAGGTGATCAACAGAGTATACAACACCACGCTGGTCCACTAGAGAGAGTGTGAATGGGACTGGTTATAGGAGGCAGTGAGAGAGAAACTGAGCGTGCATAGACACTTGAAAACCTACGGGTTGCTCAAGTTCTTAGACTGTCCCCTGATACAGTCATAAGAGTTCCTGCTTCAGTACTTGATCAGGATGTGGAGCACTAATCTGCAGTGCTTCATAGTTAGAGGGGAGCAACTGACATTCTCTGCTACAGAGGATGTATATTTCTTGACGGGGCTCCCATTCCATGGGATGGCCCTACCTGTTGAGCCCCATCTGCATGGGGAGGATTGGGTGGAGACCATGGCCGCTCACCATTGTACTAGGCCGAACCCTATGTCGGGTTTGGCCGTCCGCATCAAGGCCATTGATGACCTCCTTACTAATTGTATTGTGGCGATGGTGGTGAGGATCTATGGATCCTTGGGGACTCAATGGATCACTGGTGGTCAGCTGACAATAGTCGAGCAAGTCCTGGATGGGGACCCATTTCCATGGGGTGTGCTTATGTACATCAATATGATGGGATAGCTGAACCGGTGTCAGCAAGCCGACTCCAGTGACTTTTATTTTGGGTCTATTTTGGTGGCTTGGTTCTTAGAGAGGGTGCCTCTGTTGTGCCCAAGGATCATGTTAGAGCCCACGGGGCGATGAGAGTCGCGACTAATGTGGTGGGCCCACGTGTTGGCCCATCATGGAGGTGGGGAGGGTGGCCACTATTTCACAACCACAGTGGCTCGAGTGTGGCACCAGATGCCACAAGTTATTCTAAAGTATCCATACATGGGTATGGACTTTCGCCATGATCCAAACATGGTGTTGCCTCCTGGGGAGGAATGGGACCAACGGGGTATGTGTTATAGTTTTATGTTTTGTGATTTTGATAGATAACATTGATTATATATGTATATGGAGGTTGACACTATCTCTGGTGTTGTTTTGCAGATGTGGGACCCCGAGGGTGAGAGGTGGAGGTTGTTAGGGAGCCGACTCGTTAGGGGCTAGCTCGATCGACACTTGCAGAGCCGAGGGTTGGACAGAGGCGACGACAAGATGACGCTGGTACTGGACTAGCAAGAGAGCCGCAGGCGGATGCCAAGGTGATGTTGGAGGACCTACGCAGATGTTTCAAGCAGTTTCTATAGGGTGTGCCTGAGGGCATGTGGGCCCACATCCAGGACGAGGAGGTCTTGAAGCATTTCGTGGGAGTACCGATAGAGTGGCGGACCCTAATCTGTCGAGAAGCAGTGGTCGGGGAAACGATGACTGGTTGGCTGCCTCCTAGACCTAGAGGGCCCCCAGCTGGTGGGGCACATCCGACTGACAGAGGACCTGGGGGGGGAGCTCTGGGGGCACCTTGAGTGCTGGTTTTTGTATGTACAAGATTTGGAGCCCGATTTTGTATAGGGTACTTGATACCCATTTTTGTACTCATAGGGGTGAGGGGATTCATGGGCCTACGGGTGATTGTACATGTATGTTTTTGTAAACACCGAGGACCTTTATGATATATATATATATGGATATATTTTTTTATCATGCTTGTCTCTATGCGTTATGTTTTTATGTATGATGTCTTGTCTATGCGTTGTGACAAATGCATGATGCTATGTATACAATGTTGTTTTAATGTTATAAATTCCAATCTAATACTAGGTTAGCCATGTGATCTACTACTTGATTAAGTGTTCTTGGAATATGTGTAAATGTGATGGAATCAAAGTTGCGAGATAGGAGTCTAACTTGCAGGTATTTGCGAAAGAGGAAAGGATCATGAACATGATATACATTGTTGAGTTGGAGGACAACAAGTTGGGAATCTAATAGAATGTTAAGGTGACGAATGTGGTGGTGACTGGCCTCGACGAGGAGACCAATGAAGGCATTGTATTCGGCTTGGTTGTTGGTGGTCGAGCCCAAACATATTCCACTGGAGTGGAGCAGGACATGTGAGGGAGTATAGAGGGCCCAAGCGACTGAAGTGAGATTTTGGGTCCAGCGGCTGGCACTGTCAGCGTAACCGATGTGGTAGGCTGATGGATAATGCATCTGTCAACAACATGGATGATAGATCAGACATGAGAAGTGGTGGCAATAAAGAAGACTAAAAAATCTACAAATGTGTACAAAGAGAAACCTAAGGTAGTGGGGCTATGCTTAGGTGTAAAACTTCTTTAAGTACAACCCATTGACGGGTTCTTTGAGAGGGTAGCCTTCTGGAGAGGCCAATATGTAGGTGCCTTTAGTGAGGCAATGTTGGATGATGAAGGGTCCATGCCATAATGACTTGAATTTTCTATGGACGAGAGTTTCGTGGGCAATATCATAGGCTAACACGAGATCACCTTTGTTAAATGAGCGGAGGTTGACATGGCGGTCGAAGGTGGCTTTGGACCATTTTTTAGCTGCCTCATTGTGTTGTAATGAAGATCGACGATCTTCATCAAGTGACTGTAAGGTCAACAGGCACTGCTCCATTGGAGCAGTTTCAGGTAATAGCTCAATGGAAGTGCGTAATGTGGGGATTTCGAACTCGATAGGGAGGGTGGCTTCGATCCCATGGACGAGGTGGAATGATGTAAAATTGATGGAAGTTTTGACTACCGTGTGATAAGCCCATAAAGCAGAAAACAATATATAATGCCAGTTGGTCTTATGTTTGTTGACGGTACATTGTAGCATCGTTTTGAGGAATTTGTTGACAGCCTCAACCTGTCCATTGGACTGAGGGTAGTATGGGGAGGCAAACTCATGGGTGAAGCCTAATTTCGAGGAGATTTCCGCAATGATCTAATTCTCAAAGTGTTTACCATGATCGAAGACTAACTGTAGTGGGACTCTGAACCGAGTAATGACGTGGTTGAAGAAAAAACGCGTTGTTTGTGTCAACGATGTTGTTAAATGTGGGCATGGCTTCGACCCACTTGGTAAAGTAATCTACTGCCACGACAATGTACTTGTGTCCATTACTATATGGAGGATGGAAAGTCATCAAGTCTATGCCCCATTTACAGAAGGGGCCAACTGTGATGACTGGATGTAGAAGAGCTGGTGGCACTCATGCTTTGTTTGCATAAAGCTGGCATTTGTCGCATTGCTTGATAGCATGGATGCAGTGATGAAACAAAGTGGTCCAGAAGTACCTTGCTTGAATGATTTTCTAGGTGGTGGACAAACCCGAGAGGTGACCACCGCAAGCGCCGCTATGGCAGTCGTTCAGGACTCGGTCAACTTCGTTGATGGTAAGACATCGCCAAAGAATGGTATTGACCCCATGTCGATAGAGAATATCTCCGATGAGGAGGTAGCGGGGGACCTGCTGGAAAATGTGTTGACGATCATCTCGAGAGAGATGAGACCCAAACTTCTATGTACAAAGGTAGACGAGAAGGTCATCATACCAGAGGTCATCAGAGGGGATGAAGACGAGGTGTTCATTAGAGAAATCCTCATTGATGGGGGAAGATTTGGCGTCCGAGAGAAAAGTCGTAATGAGTTCAGCTAGGACTAGAGATTTCTTGATTTTGGGAGTAGAGAACTGTAGATCGTATTCTAGGAGGATGACGATCCATCGGGTAAATTTTCCATTAATCTGTCATCGACTAAGCAAGTACTACATGGGGTTGGAATCTACTATGACCTTGGTAGTTTGAAGTAGAATGTGATGTTATAGTTTTTGGACTGCGAGGACAACTGCTAAGGTGAGTTTCTCATCATGATTATACTTCAGGGGTGGCCCTGAAAGGTTTTTACTAATGTAGTAAATCACATGCTCACGCCCATCATCCCCTAATTGGATGAGGACTCCTACTACTGGGACAATTGAGGCTGATAAATAGAGGATGTAATCACGATCGTAGTCTAGGGGACTAATCAAAGGGGCATTGGAAGGGCGGATTTGAAATAATCAAAATCTGCTTGATCATGTTGGTCCCATCGAAATCGGATATCATGTCACAGTAGGCGGAGAAAACCATGTGCGCGAGTGGCGTAGTCTGGGACAAAACGGCGTAGAAAGTTGGATTTTCCTTGCACACTCTACAGTTGGCGTAAATTCCGCGGTGGTGGAATTTTTTTGATAGCTTGGACCTTGAGGGGGTCCACAATGATGCCATGTTGGGAGACGATGAACCCAAGGAGGCGTCCGACAGTGACACAAAAGATGCACTTGAGGGTGTTCAAACATATATTGTACTGGCGACATTGTTGGAAAATGATGTGTAAGTCGTCTAAATGTTGGGTTTGCTTTTTGGATCGAGTAGTGAGGTCATCAAAATAAGTAAGGATGATGCGAGCAAGATCATGAAAAACATAGGTCATGGCCCATTGAAACGTAACACCAACATTTTTTAGTCCAAAAGGCATGACGTGATAAGCAAAGGTACCCCAAGGGGGTAGTAAAAACAATTTTGTACTGATATGCTGGATGGATTTGGATTTGATTGTAGCCAAAGAACCCATCCATAAAGGATAGTGCCTCATGTATGGCACAATCATCGATGATTTGGACAATGAAAGGGGTTCAAAAGTTGTCTTTGGGACAAGCGTGGTTGAGATCCCAAAAGTTTGTGCAGACACGAATAGTGCCCTATTTTTTGTTAACGGGGACAGGGTTGGAGACCCACAAAGTGTATGCAATGGGGTAAATGAACCCAGCAATGCGTAACTTATCAATTTTGGCTTTGATAGTCGCAACTTTGGATGGGTGAAGGGGGCGTTGCTTTTGACGAATAGGGGCGACAGCTGGCCAAGTGTCGATTCGATGTTCGACCATAGAAGGATTGAGGCCAGACATCTTCGTATATGACCAGGCAAAAATATCCCGGTATTTCTGAAAGAGAGATTTGTAAGCAATGATTTCTTCAGGGGAGCATGTGACGCCAATGGTGATTTCTTCTACGATTCCTCATTTAATGGAAATGTCAATTTTGTCGGTGGGGGAGATGTTGGCCATGTTGCCTTCTTCAAAAGCATCTGAGGCAAGGATAGGGTTATTGAACCAGTCTATATGCCCCGAAGGAATAAAATCCTTGGTTTCAATTGCACACATGGAGGCTTGGATAGGAGGGTGAAAGGCCTCCTGTGAAAGAAAAAGTGCTCAATGATGGAGCACATTCCATGGGCAATTGGGGGTAGTGAGTTCCTCCATGATATCTTCGTCGCAGTGAAAAATGCGAGAATACAGGGGATCCTGGGAGGTGACAGGGGAACTGTCAATGGGTAAGCATTATTGTCCTCAAGTGGTGAGGACGTAAACGAGATATCATGTACAGGGTGCGAGGGATAGCTGAACATAAAGTAAATGTCTTGATATTGTGGATGGTACCTCGTTTGCTCGAGGACTGACGATAAAATATATCGAATATCTGTAATGTGAGCCTTAGTAGGGAGTGGTTGAGAGGGCTCTGGCCGATATTTTTGGTATACTTCGGCTAGCATTTGGCGAAATTGAGGTAGAGTTGGGCAATGATGAGTGTAGTGGTCATATTCTGAACAGATGGCACAAGCGAATTTGGTTCGCAACCCTTTATTGTGTGTGGTTGAGGACTCCATAGTAGTAATGGATGTACTTGGTGGAGTGGCGAGAAATGTGGTTGCTCAAGGGATCTAGATCAGACTACGTAACTTGGGAAGAGTAGGACATCTGTTAGTGGGGTTCCTGTCTTTTTTGCATAGTGCGCAAGGAGGTTGAGCTTGGGGAGGAAGTGGAGTTGTGGGCTCATTCTTCTTTCGTCTGCCCCCAGTGGTGGTGGTGTGGTAGGAGACTGTACTGGGATCTGCATCGATAATCCCTCTGTCTGAGGAGGGAGAGATGGCGTAGGGACCATCGCGGGGGAATGGAAATACCATAAAGGGATAACAAGAACCATGTTTGGAAGGGTGAGAGTAGTAGCTATCTGGAATGCTTGAACTCTAGGTGGCGGGTAGAAAAAGGGAATTTGGGTAATGGATTGGGGGACTATCTCCAAAACTGGGATTTTCCCCTGGAGAGGGGGAAAATCTGGGATAAGTGGTGCAGTGGGGTGCTCAGGGAACTTCTGAGGTAATAGTTCTCCAACTGGTGGAACTTCGATGTGGGGAGGGGCCTCGGTGGAAGGAGTATTGTCTTTGATATCTGTTCCATTAGAAGATACTACACACACTTGTGTTGAAGGGTGTAAGAGAGGTGGTGCTCCATGATATGCCCTTAGGAAGGATGGGTCCTTGAAAATTTTGGGACCCATGTCGATGAATGAAAAAGCATCTGAGCTAGTGCAAAGAAGGGGGATAATGTTATCAATGTTGGTGGAATGATTAGGCTCGTAATGTGTAAGTTGGTCGATGGTGACAATTTTCCCGTTGTGGGGGAACATCATCATTCGAAAAATAGAAGAGGCTATCGCCTTCATAACATACATGTAGCTACGTCCAAACAAGATATTGTAATCAAGTGGGGCGTCGATAAATTCGATGTCAATGAGGATGGTTTTTCCACCAAGTTCTACATGGACATTTTAGAAGAACCCTTCGGGGGACAATGGGTGATCGTCGTAAGCTCTCAGGGTGATGACAGATGGTACTAGCTCAGGGGAGCCAAGTTTTTTCCATACTACTTTGGACATGATGCATGTGGATGCACCTTCGTCGATGATCCATCAATGAACTGTGATGTTCCAGATCTTAACTGGCATCTGAAAAGCTACCAAGGCGGGGAGGTGTGGTTCTCCGTTATCTAGATCAAAAGTGATGAGTCAAGTATCAATTGAGTCGACTGCCCCCAAGGCGGAAAACAAATATTTCCACTGAGATGGACAAGTTTGGAGGACCTTCAATACAGACATGGTTGCAGGAGACTGTGTTAAGTCGTCGACCAGATTGTAGTTATGGGCTGCCCTAGCATGAGGGTTATGTACGTTCCGTCGTAACGACATATGAGGTATACGAGGGTTTGGTTCAGTGTTAGGGTGTGGAATCATCAATAGTTGTCTGGATGTAGCTGGAGTCGCTTCTGAGGTGGTTGGGGTGGATTAAGGGGGAACATTGTATTGATGATCGTGAGTTGGTAGAAGAATCTCTTCTTCGTTGGTAAGGAGGATATTGCGATTGACCAGGTTTCCAGGTTGATTAGGATCTGGGTTTTGATACTGCCCCATTTGTGGTGGGGTTGGGGTTATCTCTTGTTGGGTATTTATCACACCTTGGTGTGGAATAGGGTTTTGCAAAAATGTTGGAGGTGGTGGTTGCAAATAATGTTGTGGGGCCTGCTGAGGGGCAGGTGGCGTTGTAGGATGTTGAACGTTCATGGATTCTTTCATTCGTTTGAAGTCAACAATTTGGGGGAAATGGTGTGTATAATGTCCATACTCACCACAAAGAGCGCAAGGGAAGTTAGTTCTAAGGTTATTGTTCTTCCCTTGTCGTGGTTGATTGTTATTGGTGCCCCCTTAAGGGTGTTGGTTGCCCCCAGTGGGATGGTTTTGTTGGGTGTTATTTCCTCCTGGTCTTGGGTTGTTATTGTTTCAGTTTTTCCCTTTATTCTTGGAATTATTTGGCGGATGGGGAGGATTTTCTGTATTCAATTGTTCAAAATTCTGAAGTTATTGAATGGGAGAGGTTCGAACAAAGTTAATGTCGGCATGTGGTTGTCCTGGTGGAGGAGCAACCGACTATGGAGGACCAGGAAATGGAAAATATGGATTGTTTTGTGGAGACAATCCATATGGCGTGTAGGAATTTGAATCAATTCCACTAATGCTGAGATTATATGCGGGGGTTGAGGGTGAACTTATACTTGGTTGAGAGACCATATGCATCATGGGTACCGGTGGGGGTCCACCCAATGGTGGAAGAGGAGCAACAGGATACGATTGTTGGTGAGTGGGGGGAGGTTAATAAGGCGTTCCTCCATATGGTTTTGGATATGGATGTGCCCCATAAGTGGGTGACGGGTGGCTGTAAGGGTTGAGATGGGTCATGGAACCAATCAACCCATCTACCATGTGGGACATCCCAGGTTTGTCATGGATGAATGGTATGGGTCAGGGTGCATCATGCAATACTGTGTATAAGAAATCTGATTGAGCATAGATGAGGTCAAACTATCGGGCCTTGTTGATGGCTTCCTCTTCTAACTGAGGAAAAGTGGATGCTACATCGTTGGCAATAACAAAGACGAGGGATTTGAGAAACCAATCAAGACATTGTTTTTTAGTGGTTTCCACTTTACACAAACTACGTCGCCAACGCCATTCATGGATGTGGTTGGCTATATGGATAGCAGTGGTTTGTTTGAATTCATAGAGAAGTTCTAAGCCAGTATCATGATGAACTGGTAGTTGGAAAAATGACAAAAATGCCTTGGCCAATGATTCAAAGGTCACATGGGACCCTGATTTTTCGTCCACATACCACTTGGTTGATGAACTCGTGAGAGTTCTTTGAAATAAACTCAAGCGGATGGAATCATCCATGATGTTGTTTGAAGAACACCATAAGTGGAAGGTCATAACATGGTTGGAGAGATCTTCCCCTGGTTTTCCTTCAAACTTTGGAATATATGAAGGTAGTTTGGTAGGCATGTTGGGCCATGTGGGGTCATGTAAAATGGGATCATTCATGAGTTTGGTAAAATTAGGAATGTTAAAGGATGCCAAGTATGGCATAGGGATATTTGGCAGAGGATTAGTTCCAACCTTTGTGTGAGTAGGTAGTGGACCTGTCCCTTGAGAGGGGTGTGGTGGGGTGGTACTTCTCCCTTGAGAAGAAGTTTGACCCCCGCCTTCTTGTGAAGGAGAACTAATGGATGGATGGCCTTGGGAATTTGATCCAAGCAAAGTGGAACCAAGTAAAGATGATCCCAAAATAGTAGCACTCACTGGGGTGTCAGATGGTTGAGTCGGTGAGTTGGCAAGACTAGGGACTCCTCCTAGAATAGGACGGAGATTCTACAAGCATTTGGAACAACGATGATTCTATGGTTCCCCTATGGTTTCCAACTAGCAAAGTGAATGTGTGCAAATGGTGACAAGAGAGAAATAAATAAACAATAACTTTGTATATTTTTTACCTTCACAAAATAGTATAACTCACAATTGCATGTAATCAAATGAACATCATACATAAATCAATTGTAAATAACCAAGTATGTGGATATGTGGATTTTTTCCGCGTGGGGGAACAATAAAAACAAATACTCGTGTCCTAATAGACGTATCGTCCTTCCTCTCAATTAGCACCGAGCCTTCCAATAGAACTCAAAAATGGGGTTTGAAGCCACCAGAAGAGGAACTAGTGAAGGTTTAAGTAATAAATTATAATGAGGGGTAGAGGGTGCATATCTTGCAAGAATTGGCGATATTTCCAATAGCCACACAAAATATGATCAAGGTGCGATTGTAGCTCATAATCGCCACCTGGGTGGATATCCCAAGTTTGGCCGCTAAGTACCTGGTCAAAGTGTGACATTTAGATTTTCGGCCTCAGAAATGGGTCACGTGCTGGATGTCGTCACAAGAGTTGGGTGACTCAAGGAGGGACGCGCAAAACAACCAGACCTCAGCCTTCGACCCTTCACGGGTATCTCCCTACCTTATGGTGTAGAAACACTTGACTTGGAGGATTTGAAAGTTCCCTATTTCTCAACTTCTATTGTTTGAAAATGTGAGAGCCTGATAACGTGGGGTTATTTGGATGCCTACCCTTGAGATCCTACCTAGACTAAAAAAAAAATTCTTTTGGCAGCTCCTGTGGAGGAAGATTTAGTGCGTTATTAGAAATTTTTTAGATGTGGTGGGCTGAGAGATTGGGGTCATGGACCAAACTTGTTTGAATTAATTGGGTGTGGATAATTTCCAAAGAAGTAGTCAGATATTTTGGAATTCCTTTGGAGAAAACCTACTTCGACCTCCATTATTCTAATAGAAATTATGAGTGTGAGGAGTGGCTTTTGTGTGCAAGAAAGTGACAAGTGTGCAAAGATTTTAATAAGTTAAACGTGAGATTGCAACATGTGGACTTCCCGTGGTCCTTACAAATATTTTTTACCTAGCTTACTATGTGTCTTTGGTACAACCTTGTGGAATATTTAAAGCCCTAAAGAACTAGCAATGTGGACATATGAGTCCTTACAAATCCTTTAAACTCCCTAAAATGTTGTCTATACTAAGAAAGCTCTGAAACTATCCTAGATTTGTAGACATGTGGGCATGTATGGGCCCGTTACTTTGATCTTTAAACTTCCCTAGATTGTGATCTAAACTAAGAAAGCATGTAGAAACTATCCTAAGATTGTAAACATGTGGGCATGTATGGGCCCTTACAAAGCTTTAAGATGATTTCAACAACTAAGAGGAACCCTAGGGGGGCTTTGTCCTCTCCTAAAGATTTTTTAAGGGAGATTAAATGTCCTTTTAACCACCTTTCTGATTCCCGA
>WSFP011442663.1:0-20443 GCA_009831015.1 Picea engelmannii | reverse complement strand
ATCCCCCTATGGGTATGTCTCCCTGTCTCTATGATACTAATATTCCTTTATGTATTTCTCTCTATGATGATTTCCATTGACTAATATGTAGATCAATATAGGGCTACCTATATATTTTTTCTTTCCTTTCTTCCAGTGTTTTTTTATTGTCCATTGGTGTTTCCTCTTGAATTTCACTAACATATACAAAAATAATTTAAGATTTTATTTCTTCATTTACTTGTCATGTTCACTTGACCATACTATTCAATAATTTTATTCTAATGATATCTTCTGCTAACGGTTTTTGTTTCCCTGTTTTGTTGTTCCTTTCACTTCTTGTCTTTCTGTGACCAACTGATTCCAATTGATTACACCGATTCCAATTGTAAATATGTTTCTATTCGTATGACCCATGTTTCCTGTACCTGCTAAGGATATTATGAATCCATATATTTCCATATGTCACAAACTATTCATAATCATGCTACTCAATTGTCCATAATGATGACCCATATGACACTATACCATTTCAAATACTTCTCTTGAATATACTACAATTGATCATCGCATGTTCCTATTGATCAAATGGAATCAAATATGTCCATTGATTTTATCTATTTCCTCATCAAACTCTGCCCATCTGGAACAACTTGTTTTGAAGATATCCTTTCCTGAATATATACGTGCAATATAATCATAAACTTTTTCCAACCAACTGATACCTATGTGGGAACACAATTTTCCAACCGATCAATATGTTACTCTGTACTTATGCTATCTGAATTGTCTGAATCTATCTTTGTAATCACTTCGTATGAATCAAAATATGGTTCTCTAATCTATAGTAGCTACTGCACTAACTCCCCTATTCAATATAAATATTTACTAGGAGTCTCCAAGCTTGATGTCTCAAAAAAATACCTTCTCTGATGTACAGTGATTTTCCTCTTCGTTTGTAAACTCATGATTGTTTCTTAAATCCGACTTCTTCCTTTCTTCCTGTGGATTTATCTTGAACTACAATTCTTGAAAGTACAATATATTGGACCTATTATTTATTCACCTTCTCTTATTTTCTTTCTCGTACTATTGCAATTATTGCAATCTCTGGGACCTTCTTTTTATTCACAGGTTCTTTTTCTTTTCTGTATTTCTTCTCCAAACCTTCCTATATTTGAAATCTTTGTTTTTCCTTGTATATTTTTCTCCATCTCATAGTATTTCCAATCCTGAGAGTATGAATTATGGGTGTCCTTCATTCATCTGATCTTCCTTTCATGTTCTTGTTTTCTTTTCTAAACCTTATTATATCTAATATCATTTCTGTTTATCAAAGAAGTATCCATCATGCTTCTATAATCATGAGCTATGTGTTCATATTTATGGCACTTATAACATTCAATATCACGTGGGGCCACATAGGATTTTTTTGTTTGAACATTTATTTCTTAAGCCCTGCAATCTACAACCTTATGTCCAAAGTTTGTACAATAAAAAGAATGACCATAAAAGAAATTAGCATACCTAGGAGTGAATGATATTCTTTATTGTGTAGTCCTGATGAATTCATTCCTTTGTTGATCACGATCTTCTCTTCTTTGGATTCCTTCATTATGGTTGAAGATTCGTTGTTTCCTAAATATGGTAGGTCTTGTTGAAGATGTATCTCTATTATTCTCATTCTTCTTTGATTCTTGTTGACCATGATTCCTTCCTTTGAGTACTTCTACATAACTCTAAGTATTTTCTTCATTCTTCTTTTCTAACAACCTGGAGGGATTCTCTTCAACATTCTCTATGGATCATGTGGATGTTTCTCTCTCTTTAGCGTTCTGACTAAACTTGATGATTTTAACTCTCAATGTGACAACTTCTTCTTTAAGCTTCTCAACCTCTTCGTCTCTCTTGATCATTTGAATCTTCATGACTTATTCTATTCTCTTTGGTTCTTTAATTTTTATCTTGAAGGAGATGATTTATTTTTCAATTCGTCAGTTATTTCCTTAAAATGATTTGTCAATATCTTCTCTCTATTTTCTGCTTCTTCCTTCTCTAATGCTATTTTGATTTCCAAACGTTGTTTTCGATCCTTGAGAGTCTCTTCAATCCTTTTGGCTTCTTCTAGATGACCCTTTAACATCATGAACGTTTACTTGACTTCTTTAGAGTTAGCATTATGATATTCTTATTTCTTAAGCATATTATTCCTCATGAATTCTTTTGTTTTCTTTGCTTCTTGATGTTGGATATTCAATGTTATTACTTCATCTTCAAGTTCTTTTTCTCGTTGACTAAAATCTACTTCATGATTATTTTTCTTTTCAATCTCAAGATTGTCTTCTATTTCATTGGGATTTTCTATCTCATCACTTTCAATATTCAAATAAGGGCATTCAATTTCAAGATGTTCGTGCTCTTCATAATTATATCAAAAGAACTCACTTATGTTGAATATGCACTCTTCTTCTTATGAATCTTCTTGACATGATGAGAATCTTACCTCTTTTTATGTATGTGAATATTCTTTAGAAATATCTGACTCTATGATGGGAGAAGAATAGATAATATGTAGCTTATCCCAGAGCTCTTTAGTTGATGACCATTTTTCCACTTTGTCCTTTACTAAATCAGCTAATGCTTCCATGATAAAATCCATTGTTATTTTGTTTTTCTTCTTCAATTCCTTATTGAAAGTAGTCATTGGTTTCTTTGAACCATTATATCCTATAAAAATTGAATACCAAATATCATAACCATGTGCCTACAAGAAAAAAATTGTTCTTCTGCTCCATATCTCATACACTAGACCACTATGACCATAAAACATCGGTACTCCATTTTCACTATATTCCATGACCTCCTTCTAGTGCTTAGACTGCTTCATGAAGGACCTTATCTGATACTAATTATTGGAATATTGAGAGGGGGGGTGAATCATTATGAGCATTTTATACCAGTTTTAACTACAATATGTATTATTTCACTTTATCAACAATGTTCAACAATTTATCATCCATGTATCATCTATGATTGCATTCAATATATATATATATATATATATATATATATATATATATATATATATATATATATATCATCAACATGTAATCATAAGAAACATCACATCAACATATGCAATCATGTCCCATAAAGGGCCTCCAAGACATGACTCAAGCATGTGTCATACCATCCAAGATACACACCTCAAACAAATACATAAAATACATACCTTTTCTCATGAAACTCTTAACCATACCATCTCAGAATCTCTAACAATTGTGATGTACCATCGAACCTTGCTGCAACTTAACCAAACATTCTTCTTTAATAATTTAAATTAGGTTTGTGACCTGTCCTCTTGTAGCCCATACATATACATGACCTATCCTCCTGCAGCTCGTGTATGTACATGACCTATACTTATGAAGTCAGCATATAACCTCATAAAACTAGGATTTCCGATTTTCTGCAACTCTGAAACTTTTGCTCGCATTCAATATAAATATATATAAGAATATATAAGAATGTAATCATAAACAACATCAACTGTATACTACAACCTGTACCAAAACTTGCATAAACCATGCACCTCAACCTGTACCATATTCCTCAACCATCAACCATGTATACCAAGTACCAATCATGTACCATACCATGTATCAACCATGTACATCAACAATGTACATAAACACTTGTAGCATACCATGTATCAACCATGTACATCAACACTTGTACCATACCATGTACCATATATCATATACCATGAACCGTGTCTCAACCATATACCACATCACTCATTATATGTATCAACTATATACCATATCACTCTCAATAATTCCATGTACCATAAGATAAGCCTTAAGTATACACCATAAACTGTAACCAAACCATACACCAAGATAGCCAATAATGCTTCTAATCAATGTACCATAAAATCATCAAGATGTACCATATCACATACTATCATCACCGTGCATGTACTATAAAACCATAAACATAACCCTTCAGAATTACCTCTCATCCTATAGCTGACCTATTGTACTGTAAACTGACATGTAACTCTTCCACAGTCCTCCAAAACTTGGTACCAACACCCCTTCACAACCTTTCACAAGTCCTTTTACATTTGCACAACTTTCTTTTCTACATCCCATGGATATCCACACTTTCCTTCACTATAGCCCATGTACATATGCACCCTGTTGACCTGCAACCCACAGATACCTTAGAACCTATGGTTTGATGCAACCCCGATACTTTCTCCTTCGACCTTCCTTTTCTACTTCAGAAATATGTCATCACAACCTTAGCAAAAGATCACTAGTTCATAATATAGATAATCAATGAATAAGTATGTAAGTGTACTTGTGAATGAATCCTTGAGGTGTTTATATACTTTTTCATAGTAACCTCTCTCCTTATTTCATGGATTTTTTTTTGCAACCACTTTACCCTTTGACTAAGACTTATAACCAACTAGGGGCTTCTTCACCACTCTTCTGGGCTTCCATATTCACAAGTTCATATATCCCTGACCATGAGGAACCATGTGACATTCCACATATCATCGGAAATAACACGACATGCACTATCCATATATGATAGTCAAAAGTACCCAACTAACTCATCATCAGTCTAGATCATACAAATTCCAATCAACTTTCCAACATCTATGGACCTCTCCAAGGGTTAACATCATTCTCCAAGATCAATCTCCAAGGGTTTACATAAATGACAACAAATTTTCCAACAACATTAATGAAATGAGATTTCACATTGTGACATTCATTGAGGGTTTTGTCACATTGCAACATTCATCAAAGGTTATGTTGGGTTGTGACATTTTTCAATTGTAATTTTGGATTGTGACTTTCATTTTGGATTACTTTATGTGAAATTGTTGTGTTTGTTAATGGTTATTTTGGATCATGACATTCATATTTCCATGTTAATGGTTATGTAATATTATGACATTCATCAAATGTCATGTCACATTTTGTTGTTCATTAAGAGTTTTTTTAATTCTGACATTGATAGAAAGTGATGTCACATTGTTACATTTTTTAAGGGTATTGTTAGATTGAAATGTTCGTCAAGGATTTTGTTGGGTTGTGTCATTCTTCAATGGTTATGTAGGATTTTAATATTCATTTTGGCTTAATTTATAATATTGTTATGTTTTATTTTGAGGTTCTCAATGATTATGTGACATTGAGACATCCATATTGGTTGAATTGTGTTATCTTCCTACATTCATGAAAGGTTATGTCATGTTGTGGTGCTGATAAAATGTAATGTCACATTGTGACATTCATAAAGGATTTTGTGACATTGTGACATTCATTGAGGGTTATGTTGGATTACAATATTCATTTATGGTTATTTTTTATTGCAACATTCATGTTGTTGCATTAAAGACTATGTCACAATGCAACATTCATCAAATTTAATGTCACATTGCAATGTTCATTAATGGTTTTGTCACAATGTGGCATTAATAAAATGTGACATTCATAAAGGATTTATCCATGAAATGTTCAACAGTCAAATTTGAAATTTTTCAAGAAATCCAAATAACTCCTTAAAAAATCCAAGTAATCGATGCAAAGCCATATTATGAAGGATCAAAACAGTCGAATGCCAAAGAAATTTTACAATTGTCGCCAAACAACAGTTACACATCACCGAAATGGAGGACAATGTTTATAGGTACCACATTGCCTGAATTCCCAAAAAAAATTACAATTGTCTCCCAACCAATGCAATGCACCGACCACCTTGAAATTATGTAAAACAAACAATTAGCAGATGTTGAATTTCATAGCATAACACCTATAAATCAAGCGTTTTTATTATTTTCCTATTGATTTTTTTAAGCGTTTTTATTATTTTCCTATTTTCCTATTGTACATTTCTTCCATATCTCTTTTAATCTAGTAAAAATACTCTTAATACTCCATTCATGATTATAATAGGATATTACACCTATCGACTTAATTAAATTTATAAAAATTTGAAAAAAAAATTCAAAAATTTAAATTCTTTATACTAATTTTTGCTTTAATATTAAAAATTATTTTTTTCCAACAGTTTATGAATATTATATTATACAATTAAATTATTTAATAATACAATATTATTCTTATTATTATAATAATTTATAATAAGTAATATTGATAATGAAGACTATTTTATAGAAGGTAGCGGGGTGATTACACCGATAGAAATGAGCTGCTCTACAATGCAGTATGGTGGAGTTGTTGTCACTTAAAGTTAACTGACCATAATAATAATAATAATAATAATAATAATTTTAATGTACCTAGTACCCATGCTAAGTCTCGTCACTGTAGAAAATGACTTAGCTTGCTAAAAAATGAATTAAAAAAAAAACCATACACATAAAAGAAAACCAAGGGGCAAAAGGCCCATAAAAATTACAACAATACAATATGTTGATTTACCCATGCATCTAACATCATATATTAAAATATGAATGCATATAGTAAGTGATGATTTTTCAATAAGCTAGTCTTAAGCATGAAGTTCATTCCATTTTATCATTTTACTTAAACCATAAACAATTTTTTGCAGCAACCACGATCACAAGAAGAAACACCATGCACAAGTACACAAGAAGTATCCTGGGAAACCCTTCTCAACAAGAGAAGAAAACCCAACCAATACTTTGCTATATTCTTCAAGAGAAATAACTCCACCACCATAAATGCCTAGCACACAAGGGGGTGCTTTCAAACCCTAGAATACTAGCACCCAAGAGAGGTGCACACTTTTCCAAGGAACAAGTGTTTGCTGAAATTTCCAAACTCACACTTGTGATATGATTCCTCAAAGGGGAATTTACCTTTATTTATATTAGATTGAACTTGTCAATAGTAGTGTCTATTGGAACAACAGGACCGACCTCAATAACTTAAAATATAATTAATAATTTCCATATTATTTATCTTTCACTTTATGGTGGGGTCGACATGTACCCTTTACATCACAAGTAGGGTTATAGGTAAGTCTGACTCTTGTACAATATATCAAGGGATATCATAAACCCACTAGTGCTCAGCCACTAGGGGCACATTCATCTGTGCTCAGCCATAGGGATGTCCACATCTATATCTCACTGCATCTCATAGGATAACCACACTCACTAGTTCTCAACCACTAGGATCACACTCACTTGTCCTCATCCACAGGCACATCCAACTCAACAAATCTTCTTTCCCATTTTTTTACATAGGATAATCATATGGATTATCACATCATATCAACTCTTTGCACAGAGGAGGATAATACATCATTTCATCTTTGTCTCAGGACAATACACCCAACTCATCGGCTTCCCCACACATTCACCCATGGTCATCCACATGCACATCCAACTCAACATATATTCTTTCTCAATGCGTTACATGGGAGAATCATCTGGAACCACACACCCAACTCATGGGCTTCACCACCTCGCATAGGGGTACAACATTCCAATTCTGTCTCAGATAGGAACCACACAGCCATCTCATGGGGACACCCAATTCATGGGCTTTCTCTTAGGTCGACTCACCTAGTCTTTGTCATAGAGGATGTCTCATGCAACTGTGATCATCAATGCTCCCTCTCAACTAGGGAGTCATTCTCCATTAGGAAAACTCTCACACATAAGTACTCAAACTTCATCTTGGTTGTAATCATCAACACTCTCTCTCAACTAGAGAGTTATTTTCCACCAAGTAAGTTTCTCACAGAAGTACTCAAACTTCATATTGGCAAGTAGTTTGGTGAAGATATCCGAAATTTTCTCATGTGTAGGAAGGTATTGCACGTGTACTTATTTCCTTTTCATCACATCTCTGATATAATGATATTTTACCTCAATTTGTTTTGATTTATCATGAAACATAAGGTACATATCTCTGGTTATCACAATGAATGATCGAATAAATATGTCAAAATTGTGTGAAGGCACACTTACCTCCCAGACTACCACACTCAATTCTATAGAGCTATGTTTCCTGATGCACCAGGAAACCATGGAAAACCCTAAATTAAAGAAATAATCAGATGTTCTCTTCCGGTCCATTGCACTCCTTGACTAATATACATATCCCTAAAACTCAAGTCTACACTACAGGTATATCTTAGGCCATATAAAATTGTGCCTCGTAGATATCTCAATGGTGAGTTTGTCTCGATTAACTAATGAATTAGATAAGTACATTCACTACATATAATATATCAATTGTGGTGTTAACCATATACATCAGTGATCCAATCAGTTGTGGATAAATATCATCTGAATCATCATCATTTATTTTATTTAAATCCATCACCAATTCAGGGATTATTTTAGGGGATAAATTTCACTCATGGGCTAATTTTCCATGGTTTTTCCCAAAAAAATATTCTCTATTCTAAAACTGATTCACCCAAATTCTATAGGATAAAATGATTTTACCTAAAAAATAGACAAAATTTTATACAAACAATATAAAATCCTTAGAAATTTGAATATTTTTACAAAAATATCACCAAATATTTTATAGTTGGCATATGAAGGATTAGTAAGATTCGCCAAGGTTTCTACATTTCAAAATAAATTTCCATCCTTAAAATCATCCTTGATCACCATCGGTGTAGGCATGGATTTGAATTTAGTCATAATGAAATTATTTAATATCCCCACTGTATATTTTCCTTGATGCAGGTAAAATCTCATCATTTGACTGTCATACTTCTTGTCCAAAGAAGTAGTGCATCATACCCATATCCTTTTATCTCAAAATCAGAAGTCAAATCTTGCTTGTATACAACAACATAGATTCTTGAATAAGTCATCAAAATTAGGTTTGGATCAAAAAAACCCTTGGTGAAACCCAAACTCATCAGGAATCCATCCATCTGATGTAGTTTCCAACTCATGGATGGTAGTAAGGATGGAAGTGTAACTAGTTTACTAGATCAGGTGCCTCATCATACAAAACTCCCT
The DNA here is from genome assembly GCA_009831015.1 of Picea engelmannii. Lineage (NCBI taxonomy): Eukaryota > Viridiplantae > Streptophyta > Pinopsida > Pinales > Pinaceae > Picea > Picea engelmannii. Next base: position 11,463 of record WSFP011442663.1, on the reverse strand, counting down.
CTGTTTGTGGGAATCCTTTGGCTACATATCTTTCTTTGTATTTCGCAACACTTCCATTAGATGCATGCTTGATCTTATAGATCCACTTGGAAGTCACCAAATACTTCCCTTTTGGTCTAGGAAAAATATCTCATACATCATTCTTTAAGATATACTGATATTATTCTATCATGGCATATTTCCCTACCTAGTTACCTGTCACTTCTCCATGACAAGGAGGCTCAGAATCAATGAAGTCGATCATGGTTGAAGGGTAGCTCGAAAATATCTTTTCCTTTCTCAGTATGTGCCTTGAGGGGATTGTATATTCATCTTCCTCCTGCAGAGTTTGTCGAGCCTAGGAAGGCCTTTTATGCCCTACTGCAATATCTCTAGGCATATCAATTGGAGAAACTGGATCAACTGGAATAATGTTTGTCTCCCTCTAAACTATTGAAGGGGGAGAAGGTATTGTCTCACTGTCAATCTCCATTTGATATTATATGGATATTTGAAAGACTATCTCTTCTTCTAGGACAACATCTATTATTTTATTAATCTGTCTCAGAGATGTAGATATGATATGTCTTTGAAGATTCATTGGTATCCCATAAATGTATCCTTTCTCCCTGAAGGGTATAGCTTGGACCTCTTCTCTTTAGGTACATGAAAATACACTAGGCACCCAAATATCCTGAAGTGTTCAATCTCAGGATTCACTCCGATGAAGGCTTCTTTGGGATTTATGTTCTTCAAAATCTGTTGAGGATTCTTGTTTTGAACAAATACTGTGTCATGTATCATTTTTCCCACAGGATCATAGAAATATTCTAATCATGCATTATTGCATTGGTTTCCTCAATGATGGTTATGTTCTTCCTCCTGAAATATTTGTTAATCCCTCTAAAGTCTGAAGTATATCCATCTTCCTTTATTGTTAACCTTTTGGAACAAGAAAAAAAATGAAAGGAAACAAAACAAGAATATATCCTAAAGGAGAATAATGAGTACATCTATAGAATAAAAACAATTTAAGGATTGTTGTCACAACTACAACACCTACTTGTAATGTAGAAAAATTTAGAAATGTAGGTTAGAGGCATGGTATTTAAAACAATCAAACCTGGATTATTCACTCCGAGTGTGTTGTTCCTCTTAATGCATTAAGATCCCTCTAGATCCATGACTTCAACAAAGGTTCCTTCCTCCTGCAATTACCCGCATGATAAAGATACAAATAATATATACAAGTGCATACCTGATGGTGTTGATATGATTTCTCCAATGGAACATGGTTTATCTCTATTCTCTGACATCTTCATAAAGAAGGTAGCCATGGTGTCACAATAATTTCATATTTTTCACAAACCCTTGTCAACTCGGATAGAAAACCTAATGGCTAGGCTATTCTAGCAATTTAGTTTTTATTGGGATTCTGACTACCAAAAAAAGCCTTAAGAGATTCACAAGAATATTGGTGAGCTGAAAATCTCCTTCAATTAGCTTCAAAAACCCTAAAACCAAAAATCTGCAGAAAATTGTGAAACCCTAGGACCAAAACTCCAAAATGATCGGAAATGAAATCTGAAACTTGCTATAGGTGTGATAAAGGAGTCCATACATTCCTATGAAAATTTAATCCTCAACATCCAAGTGTAAATTTTTGAAAAGGACAAACAAGAGAGGGTCGTACGAAATTTGCAGAAACCCTAGATGCTTATACAAAATTTGCAGAAACCCTAGATGCACGTACAAAACTGTAGAAAAGAGAGGATGATTGTTTTAATGCTTTTGCATTGGGTTCTTCAATAGCTAAGCTCTGATACCATCTTTATTTTTCAATAATCTAGGCTTAAGCATGAATTTCATTCCATTTATCATTTTACTTAAACCATTAACAATTTGTTGCAACAACCAAGATCACAAGAAGAAACACCATGCACAAGTACACATGAAGTATCCTTGGAAACCCTTCTCAACAAGGGAAGAAAACCCAAACAATATTTTTCTATATTATTCAAGAGGAAGACCTCCACCACAATAAAGACCTAGCACATAAGAGGGTTCTTACAAACCCTAGAAGACTAGAGCCCAAGAGAGGTGCACACTTTTCCCAAGAACAAGTGTTTGCTGAAATTTTCAAACTCACACTTGTGATATGATTCCTCAATGGGGAATTTAACTTTATTTATATTAGATTGAACTTGTCAATAGTAGTGTCTATTGGCACAACAGGGACGACCTCAATAACTTAAATTATAATTAATAATTTTCAAATTAATTGTCTTTTACATTAATTATCTTTCACTTTATGATGGGGTCGACCTGTACCCTTTACATCAAAAATAGGGTTACAGGTAAGTCTGACTCTTGTAAAATATAGCAAGGGACCTCATACACCCACTAGTGCTCAGCCACTAGGGGCACATCCATCTATGCTTAGCCATAAACACATCCAACTCAACGGATCTTATTTCTCACTGCGTTACACAGGAGAATCATCTGGAGTATCACATCATTTCAACTCTCTACACATAGGAGGCTAATACATTGTTTCATCTTTGTCTCAGAATGATAAACCCAACTCATGTTCTTCCCCACACATTCACATGTGCTCATCCACAGCCACATCCAACTCAACAGATCTTCTTTCTCATTGTGTTACACAGGCGAATCATCTAGAACCACACACACAACTCATGGGCTTCACCACCTCACACAGGGGTACAACGTTCTAGTTTTCTCTCAGATAGGAACCACACACACATCTCATGGGCACACCCAACTCATTGGATTTCTCTCAGGTCGAATCACCCGGTCTATGTCATGGAGGATGTCTCACACAGTTGTAATCATCAACAATAAGCACATAGAAAACACATGACATTCATATAAAAATTTACACAAATGGATACTCATATTAAAAAAAACATAATTCTTATCTGTTAATAATTAATCAACTCATTGCATACGAAGGATGAACCTCCCAACCATATTCCTTGTTGTTTCTTTTTTGTCAACAACATGCCACCTTTGAGCTGAGGCTATGAGTCCACAAGGAGATCTAGGTCTCTAACTGACCACTCTCCACACTCAACTACCCAAAACCCATGTTCTACTCCTACAACACTTCAAATCCACCCTCCTTATCTTCCCCACAACCTGCACAACCCAAGGAATGTACCTCCTTCATTGCTCATAGTCCCTCGGGATGTACCATTTTATTATGAGAGCTTCTAGTGCACTCAATTGGTTAGTAATCTCTTAGCTAGTGACTTCAGGAACTCTCAACTACTTCAAGAGTGCTAAAAATATCCTTCCCAAGGCTCTTAAGCCATTTCCTCAATAGGAAAATGCACTAAAAAATTACAACCTATTTTACAGGTACACAGACCACATTTATAGCATAAAACATAGCCCACAAATGGCTTCCTTCAAACACAACATGGATAGTGATATTCTTAGCAGTCAACTTCTTTCTTTTTTCCCAAAATCTCTATGCAAAAACTATCTTCTTTGGCCATACAAATTTCCCTTTCCCAGGGTGAGTTGACTGCTCACTCTGTCCAATGTTGATTGTAGTTGAACCCATGCTCCCTAAAAACTATGGGATGTGACTCCTCTCATACACCCTCACATGAAATAGATGATTGGCTTTGGGGACACTCAATAATAAATATAAGTTTTACACAAAGATAATAATTCAGGAATGTTGGTTGGATTAATACCCATGAACAAATCCCCCCCTCTTGGAGCCCCCTCTATATTGTGGAATCATATCCCCCCATCATTTTCATCTCTTTCATATTGAAACCAATGATTATTAATTTTATTAACCATTTCAATGTTCATAATATACAATTTGTCTCACAACCATATTAATCAATACAAGCTCTTTTCCCCAAGCGTATGATCTCACCAACTTAATTCACATTTTACAATTACATTATAATTTGTGGGAACTAAAACTCTGGATGTTAAAGTAATAATAATAATAATGATAATAAATAATAAATATTAAACAATCATTAAACATTGTCAAGCATATAGAGAGTTATAATTTCCTAAGATTTGCTTTTGTTAATTATTAAAGACTAATGAATTAATACATGACATGGAATTAAATGGTAAAACATTACACCTTAAGAAATTTGATCCCTCTAGATACTTTATACTTCATAGATCCAAGTTTAATATGGATTTAAATTTGTTGTATCAAACTTAATAAGATTAAAAATAAAGGAAATTTAATTTGATAAATAAATAATTAGTTGACCACTTTAAATAATAATGATAATAATAATAATCTATTTTTAATGTCATGGTCAAGCCAGACACCAAATTGGTGTATGAGACCCCCTCTTCCCACCGATTTTACTGGTAAAGTCTACGGAGGTATACATACCCTAGCCCCCTTTGGATTTGAACATGTGACCTCTTAGGAGGAAACACATGTTCTTAACCATTAGGCCCACTGATAATTATATTATTATTATTTTGGCCTATGTCAAATTATTTTTATAAATTTATTTTTTATTAATTAATTACATTTTCATATTAAAAATTAAATTCATTCATATTTTCATCATAAATAATATATGAATAATATGTTAAAATTTATATAATGATCTAATATTGTGTCCATTATTATAACTATTTTTGTATAAGGATCTAATATTTTGTATGTTATTATAACTATTTCTACTTATTGGTCCCAGCTATAGGCTTAGAGGAACTATAGCGATCGATAAATTGTTGAGTTCATATTAGTTTGTCCTTTGACCACAAATATTTCCATATTATCTATTGTTGGAACCAGGGAACTGAAAACATTGATTTTTATATTAAAAAAAGTACCATATTTGTCATGATCTGATTGGACAAGGGATTGGGGGTCTTATTGTCATCTTCACTATTCCCAATGTTATATATGTTTTCATATCCAAAGTATTTGATAATATATGAGATTTTTGAATCATATATTCTGTTATGCATTAGTCGAAAGTTTATTAATGCTAGAATTAATTCAAATGTTTGGTTTAGCATTCTATGCTAGGTAAATTTATGGCAATGTTTTTCACCTTCCAATACATTATCTGGTGTTCGAACTATTGTTAAAAAAAAATATAATAATTTTTTGTGGATACATCAGAGACCTACCACGTTGCATTTTTTTCTTAAATGTTTACAGATCATTTCTGACAGACTTGAATGTTTACCTAACAGGCTTGGTATCATTGAATGCTTATTTAACAGGCTTGTTAGAATACATTTTCTTCTATTTTTTAAATTTATATGCCTTAGCGACATTGGTGGTTTATTGGTTCATGCTTGTTTTTTTCATCTCCACTGATTTCTTTTTTGCATGTTTTTGTTTTTCTTGCTTGCCTATTCGTGTTGTTGCATTTTTCATGTTTGGGTTTCTGCAATTGTGATTGCAACAATGTCATTCTGGGTGGAGTATTTGTTGCTTGCTTATTTCTTCATTGCATGTTGTTTATTGTTGTTTGATTCAACTTTGCAGGGTTCTGGTCCTATGCCTCTAGTTGGGCCTTTTGGTGCTTATTAATTGGGTTGTTATTTTCTTTGTTGCTTGTTCTTGTTTAGCTAGGGTTTGCAATATTGGAATGTTGCATCTGCAGTTGGATCTCTTGTTACATTTTTTGCAGTGGATTCTACATAGAATACTATTAAAATAAAATAACATACTAAAAAATTGGAGTCAATGTAAATTTCATCTCTTACGCATTGAACCAGAGTTTTTTGACCTCAAACTAAATTTCATAGTTGGCGATGTTTTTCCATGGATTATGTGTTACTATGGTTTCATAGTTATGGGAGTAGGTTTTTCTATGTGGGTGATATAGTTGTTCTCTCCATTTTATTTTCCTCTTGTAAACTAAGTTTCTGGCTCTATAGTTACTTTCCTTTCTTTGGTCATTCTGACCGACCATTGTTCGGTTGCATACTTAGTCGGTTTTATGGACGTGGCTTCACGAATAGGTTCTATCGAACAATGAAAGGTCGTGTTCTATGTATACATCTTTTACCTAGAAATTCTGGGCTATACAACTTGACCCGGCACCCCTCGAACGTGGAACCATTCCTCTTCCTGCAATGATTTTGTCTATTCTACCTAGCTTTCCATACTTAGTCGACTTTTCAAAGTTTAGTGGGTTGACAATTTTCCGTGTTCAAAAAATTTAAAACCATTTGTCAATCCCCTACATCCCCACTACCTTCCGACCTTCCCAATAGACATTAATTATGATTTGAAAAGTGATAACCAACCAGACAGGCTTGAAAAGATGGGCTTTAATAACTAGAAAGCGCGAGGACATATCCCATTAAAATGAATAGACAGATGAATATTATGGGATCTGGTAATTTTGTTTGCCTGCATTTTGAATTTGCAAAAACAACTATTATTATTATTATTGTTTGTGGTCTTTTAGTTTCCTTAAAAGCTTCAGCATAGTCCAAAAACGTGTCACCTATAGAGGCCTTGATGTCATGTCCCTCTTTAATATTTTTCATATCTTAGATCTAATATTTGAGAATCTTCTCGAATATGGGAATTTTGATATGTGTTATTAGTCACTGTTCAACATACATATTCGAAAGGATTGGCATTAATAAGAGAAAATATAGAGAACATCTATCATTAAAATGAATTAACATAAAATCTATGAAAGATCATCCAGTGTTGCTTTTAAATACTTATAGCCATTTCTCTCTATCATCAAAGACTTGCGCTTTAGGGTTCCTTCGTTCTAATGTTCCTGGTCATGGACATGTAAGACAACTTAGAGATGTGATTGAGGCCCAAATGAAAGAAGAGAGACTGGTTTTATGTGACGTGAGCTTTGAGTAAAAAAAACATTGTGTTATAGAAGAGAAACTTGAAGAGGAAGAAAACAATAGAACAAGTATGTTTTGGTTGGTGTTCTACCTATGTTCGATGCTTTGGTTGGTTGAAAAGGTTGCCTAGAGATTTTTTTGTTGAACTTCTTTGTTTTCTTGCTGGGAGTTGTAATGGATTTTCAGGTCAGGTGCAAAATAGTTCTTCGTAGAAGTATATAGCTTCTTCCAACAACACAGATTTGGCAAGTGTATCAAATTTTACAGATCCCACGATAATTTTTGTTCATCAGGGGCGACGCATTTACAGTGGCCTGCAAAAATGGCATGCCATGCTCGTAAATGATGCGAAATATTACTCCATTTGTGAATGTAACTAGAGGTGGGTAACAAAAAATGTATGGGTGGATAAAATGGCATATTATCACTAGAAAAGTTTCTATTTCAACGTTTGATGAGCTACATGTGGGTCTGGTAACCAACTTGACATAAAACCATGTTCTTTGTTAAAGTTTGTTTAGTTTCCTCTGGATGTAGTTGCAAACTCCACATATTTGGCATCACCTCCGAATATTCCAGACCTTTCTGTGGGTTGCCATACCTTCCATCGCTATAAGGAAAGATATATTTTGATGTGATATGAAACATTTGATACACTTTCCAGACCTGTGCTAATGTGTTCTGCAACATTTGATGCACTTGCCAGAGATATATTGGCCAAATAAGTTATGTACCTCAACAGATTTTCATTTTGCAGCTCATGTTGGACGTTTCTTCCAATTTAGTGTAATAAATAAAAGAAGTTCAACATAAAAATCTTTAGGCTGGATTTTCAACCAACCATATGATCGAATACAAGGAGAATACCAATCACAACATACTTGAATGTTTTTCCCCTTCCATGGTTATTGTGACATAAAACAACCCCTCCACTTTGAGATTGGCATGAATCACATTTCTAAGTTGTCTTGGATGTCAAGGGTCAGGAACATTGCAAGGAAATCACCTTAAACCCCAAGTTTTGGATGACAAAGGGAAATTAATACTTGAAAAAGAATGGAATGTTGAATAAGAAGCCATTGAAAGTAGGGCATATCTGGAAGAGACAATTTATTCAAAAAATTGGGATAGATGTACCTGGCAACACCGATTAAGTAAAAACCTCGAAATCGACATTTAACTCATTTTTTTACGAATAAAGGGTTTGAACGTCAAGAAAACCGTCAAGAAGCTTCATCAATGTACATATTTTTTATTGGTCCTTGGCAGGCATAATCGCATTCATTGTGGCAAATAGCCTCGGGTGTATTTTGTAACCCATCTTATTTGAATATAGAATAATTCTGAGTTTTTTTTTAAGAGTATTTTCCAATCTCTGGTATTTGTTTTAATTTTATTTTGTACCTTCTCCTGTTTCATTAAACATGGAAGAAAATATTTTCTTTCTGTTGGCCACTACTTCAATCTAAATAAATCCTGCTCTGTTTGTTGCTTACATTTTACATTTAGGAATAATTTTTCATAAGCCATACTTATGCGGCGTCGGCCCTATATTTAAATAAATAATTTGGAGGACCTTCCTTCTTCCATTCTTTGGGTTCCATAAATAGAATAAATTAATGAGTTACAACAAGGCAGCTCAAGTGTTGACGCAATGTTCCCATTCAGTATGTTGATGCAATGTGTGTATACACGGGTGCATTTACTCCCATCCCATCCCTGTTATGTCATATACATATTGCAACCAAAGAGCTTCTGTGGTCTGCAAGGAATACAAGATGAATAAATGATAAGGAGTTTATATCTTGGCCAATACTTAGCGATTTATCTGGCCACCAGGCCTTGGGTTCGTGGTACCCAGTGCCTATGTCCCCTGTTCCATCATATACATATTGAAGCCAAATAACTTCAGTGATATGTAGTTTGTTCTTTTACTAGTGAGAACCCAGCAGGGGTTCAAAAACATTTTCATTAATAAACGGGAAAAAAAGGTTTTTCGACTGTCATATACTTATCCCTTTTCTCCTTTTCCTTTTCCCATCCATTATGGATTTCTGGTTTTATACTTAGTCGTCTTTCTATGATGGGCAGTTGCAGGGTTCACGGGATGACATATATTCATCTCCATCTATATATTCACATGATGAATCTGACCAACCGTTGTTCCTTTCCATACCTAGGAAATTTTATGGTCGCAGTTGTCGGGTTGGTGCATACGAGCTGGCCTTTTCTTGTTCATGCTTGTTATCTCTTTCAGGATATATACTTAGTCTCATTTCTATGGTATTTGGTTCTAGATTTTGCAAGCTGACATGTCTTCATCTCCATATATATCCTCACATGATAGATTAGGCTGACCGATGTTCCTTTCCATACTTAGCCAATTTTATGGCCTCTGTTGCAGGGTCGACACTTACGAACTCAGTTGTTTATTGTTACATTATATACATATTTCACTCAAAACATCCATGATCTACAATTACACCATGGGTTCCTCATATACATTAAGTTCCTTGAAAGTATTTGTTGTTTCCTTTCATCCCCAACAACTTTGCATCCTTCCTGATATACATCAACAATTCTCTTACTAGTGGAAAATGGACACAGTGGTACGAAAGATACTTTTGTGATCTGCAATTTATGCCTTAACTGATTTGTTGTGCTCTTACTAGGAACAAATGAACACAACGATATGAAACAGTTGGCATCTGACACTCCACAATATACAAATTGACTACCAGGTTCACATCTTGTACTCAAAATTTCCGTGATCTAGAATTCCACCGCAGACTCCTTAGTCCTTTTTTCATTTTCTTCTTCCCATGTATTATGGATCTCTCATTATATACTTAGTCACTTTGCTATGATCTCCTTTATATACGTTAGTTTCTTGACATATCTTCATATCCATCTATATCCTCGCATGGTGAATTGGACTGGCCATTGCTCCTTTTCATACTTAGTGAATTTTATGTGCGCGGTTGCCAAGTTGGCGCAATTGAAGTCTGTTGTTTTTTGTTCCGTGATATACATCTTCCACTCAAAATTTTCGTGATCTACAATTCCACTGTAGACTCCTCCATCCTTTTTTCCTTTTTTTCTTCCTATGTATTATGGGACTATAAATTATGGACATGATATTTTATAGAACATGTACGGACTGCGCATTCCATGCATATCCACATTTTGGATAGGGGGTTCTCGGGAGAGTGGTCTCAAAATTGGGTTTCCATTGTTTTGTGCCCTACAAATAGCACCTAGAAGTCTTCTATATACAAATTGACAAGTGGACCTACGGACTGACTGACTCAACATTGCACTTCTATTATTTTGTTTCCTCCAAAAAACTCTCCTAGTTATGTGATATACAAATTTACACAGGGAGTCTAGGGATGGAGAGGTGGAGATTTCCATTGTTTACGGATGGTAATCCATATCAAGTATCTAACAGTATCTAAAAAATTATTTTCAATACTAAATTACCTCTTAGTAGTGAAAACTGGACACAAGTACGAAACAATTGGCATCACACCCTACGCGACATACAAATTGACTACTGGATTCTGACATCGTCTTCTCTTCCCTATTACAGATTATGCATTCAAATTTTCGGAGCGATACAATTTGAACGTTGGGGCCTCATGTCTTCTACAAATACCTTGTCAGCCTATTTTGGGTCCTCCTATTGTTGGGTTCACGAAATTTCCAAGTCTTGGATAATGTTTCGGGTTGGCACCAAGCTTCGTTCTATCATGGTTCACAAATGTTTCAAGGTACTAACTTCCTCTTGTTCCTAATATAGATTGGTTGTGCTCTTACTAGAGACAACTGAACACAATGGTATAGAACAGTTGGCATATGACCCTCCACAATATAAAAATTGATTACTGGGTTCACATCTTGTACTCAAAATTTCCATGATCTACAATTCCACCTCAGACTCCTTAGTCCTTTTTCCCTTTTCTTCTTCCCGTGTATTATGGCTCTCTGGTTATATACTTAATCACATTTCTATGAATGAATTTATATATGTCGGTGTGTTGACATATATTCATCTCCATCTATATCCTCACATGGCGAATTGGACCACATGTCGTTCCTTTTCATACTTAGTGAATTTTATGCACACGGTTGGAAAGTTGGCGCAATTGAAGTCTGCTTCTTTTTGTTCCGTGATATACATATTCCACTCAAAATTTCGATGATCTACAATTCCACCGCAAACTCCTCCTTCCTCTATCCCTTTTTTTCATCCCATGTATTATGGGACTATAAAGTATGGACATGATATTTTATATAACATGTACAGATTTTTCATTCCATGCCTAGCCACATTTTGGACCGCAGGTTCTCGGGAAGGCAGACTCAAAATTGGGCCTCCACTGTTTCATGCCCTACAAATAGCACCAAGAATTCCGCGATATAAAAATTGACACACGGAGTCCAAGGATGGCAGGGTCAATATTTCCATTGTTTAAGAATGGTAATCCCTATCAAGTATCTAAAAGTATCTAAAAAATTATTTTCAATACTAAATTAGCTCTTAGTAGTGACAACTAGACATACAGGTATGAAACAGTTGGCATAACACCCTCCACAATATAAAAATTGACTATTGTATTC